>CM044008.1:15238332-15505893 GCA_024085815.1 Flaveria linearis
AAATTGAAAGTTCTAAGCATAAAATAAAGAAAACAAAATCTAAGGGACCATTTCTGTAAAATTGTAAACCCAAACCCCCGCCCCTTTTCCCCCCTCGTTTTTCCGGCCAGAATTCCGGCCACCGCCGGCCGTATTCCGGCGACCCTCAAACGCTCAAAATCGAGCGGTTTTTATTCAAATTAAAGGTCCCGACACCCTCTAGACCAAGATTCGAACACAAGGACCCACACAATTTGAAAAATGAGCTCGTTTACGCGTGCAACCACCGAACCCGCTTACCCGTTCAAAAATCAAATTGAATTAAGCTCGTTCGCTTAAATTACACCTATATAACAGAGGGTAAACCTCCATAATCACACACACAAACTCTCTGTAATCTTAATTTAATCAAACACACACACACATACATCGAAATCAATCATCGTCTTCATCGCGGACCTGCAACTCACTCGAACCTTACCTTCGGAGCTTCAAAACCTGAAATTGATAAGGGGCTTCTACTCTCCATCATCATCCGAAGCTTCTTACCAAGTTAATTTGATTATAATCACGGTTTGAGCATCGTTCGATTAGCACCTAGTCGCAGACCTGTTCTTCATCGAGTTCATCTCCAATCGATCCTCATACGGGTAATTAAACATATCAACACACTCGGTTTTTCATGGGGATCAAAAGCCCCATGAATCTAATTGTTAACAAACTCGAATTGAACCTCAATTTGATCGGATTCGAACTAGGGTTCATCCGATTTTGGGGGTTAACTTGAGTTGTGTTTAAAATCAATTAAAACCGGTTTCAATCGCGGCTATAAGCCTTGGTTCACCGGTTCAGTGCATGCTTACAAACCAGGAGGTCCCGGGTTCGACCCCGGGCCACCTCACATATTTTTTAAACCTCCTTTTTAAGCTTTAAAAATTCCAAAAAAAATTTCTAAAAATCATAAAAATGTTTTTACAAACATTAGAAATTTTTTAAACAACCTAATTATTTTCTGAAATTTATTTCAACATTTTATTTATTTATTTTAATTGTTTTAAATAAATAAAATAACTAATTATATTTTCTACCAATTATAATTAGTGTATAATATATAATTATACAATAAATAAATTGAATCCAATATATATACATAGATATATATTTTCCGATTATCGAAACAACTTTTATTTAAATAAATTACATGTATATAATTTTACATAATCGTATACAACTTATAACTTAAGTATATAATTAACATACAATATATAGTTATGCTTACTTATGTATAAATGTATTATATACATATAATTATGTATATAATTATACATATAGTTATATATAATTACATGATTATATAATTATGTATATAATTATACATATACAATTTATTAATAAATTGTATATATGTATAACTTATATGTATAAATTTCTATCAAAATTCTTGACATAATCACTTTCAACAAATTCGTTTATTTATTTCAAGACATTCAAACCAAACAAATTTAATTAATTTAAACTACCATTCAAGACCCAATGGAAATCCTAATACATTCCCAAATTCCCAAATCATTATTATTCTAATTTGAGACACCGTTCCTTAGGCTAATCAGAAGGAAATCGTTGGTGTCTAATCTATCACATCCAGATCCTAATCTCATCAATCAAGTGAGTATTCATATCCCCTTTTTATATCATTTCTTATTTGGGGGAAATCATGTGATACAATATATCCAATCATGATATTCTATTGTTATTTCATTCTAAATTCAATTCAAGACAGGTTATGTTATTACTTGCAATTATGTGAACATACTATGGTAAACTGGACGACGGTAAAACCCTAATTCAATCAATCAATCCTGGTATCAATGGTAGATCTACTGGTTTGGATAACCCATCCCATGTGAATAGTCGAGTGGTGATTGTGCCAGAGGCAAGAGTCAATCTATGGTGTTTGTGTGGAGTCTATTATATGCAAGTGTCAAGTCAAGGGGTTTGGTTTATATTGTGTCGTTTATCTATATGCTTTACTATTGCAACATAAGTCTTAACGTTACCTTGTGAATTGGATTACTCTCAATCAATCAATCAATCTATGTGTATATTCAAAACTGTGATTACTCACCAGCTAACTCGTTAGCTGACTTTATTTTCTCACATGATTTCAGGTTAAGCAAGATAGTGGACTTCTACCTGCTCATTTAAGACCCGGACTTAGTTAAAATAAAAGACAATTACTATTTGTGGTTTCAATTGTTGTATTTGTGTATGTTGAACTTATATTATCTTGAAATCTGATTTTAATATTATTTCCACTATTAGACAACCATGCGTTATGAACAATCAATCATTCCCTCGTCCGCTCCGATGATTCCGCCGTCGGTCGGGGTGTGACAAATTGGTATCAGAGCCACGGTTATAGGGAATTAGGTTATTAGAAATGGAATGACCTAGACTATAAGTAAGTACCTTTACACATGAGGCCTCTCATGTATTTTACATGCTTAGATAGGATTTTATGTGCCTTACATGTTTATACTTGATTATGTGATTATATGCCTTACGTGATTCTTCTTATACTTTAAATCTTATCAATGTACACACGAATCTTAAACCATATTCTAAGGCATTGTGTGCCTAATTCAAGTGATTTCAAACTCCAAAACTCGATTGTTATTCATGGTTTTCAAAATCTCGTCAAAGTCTGTGTCTCACAACTGAATACATGCAATGATGGAAGAGTGGGATGCCTGTATCTCGAGGTGTTCTGTCTAGGCAAGGTATTCGTATAAATCCAAATCAACCGATGGACCTGTCTACCTTACCTGGGAACCCTCGGGATGAGTATCTGCTTATAGGTACGCATGTCTTCAATGAGGTTGTGTTAGACATAACACTTTGATTAGTCAACGTATTCGCTTTGATTTATGAATCAAACGATTACACTCAGAACAAATCATCGTTATTATGCCAAATTCTCAATTCTCGTTTTCATGTGGTATAACTCCTATTATCCAATTCTCATAAAATATCTTAATGATATTCCAGAATGTCTTCTCGTCAAATCCGTTCACGGTCTAGAAACTCTGGCCGTAAGATTTCTGCTATTGTAGCACGTGAAGTTACTGCGGTCATCCCAAGTCTACTTACCCATTTGAACCAAGACAATAATGCTGTTCAAAACCCAACTGCACCAAACCCTCCCCGAACTTGTACTTACAAACATTTCAGTTCTTGCAACCCCACTAAGTTTAGTGGAACTGAAGGTGCTACCGGATTACTACAGTGGTTCGAAAGCACCGAGAACACTTTCCTGAACATATGCCCTGAAAATCTAAAAGTCCGGTATGCCACAAGTGTCCTTCAGAAACGCGCACTTACTTGGTGGAACGGAGAGAAACGAACCCGTGGAACTGAAACTGCGCTAGCATTGACATGGACTGAATTTAAGGAGCTCATGACTAAAGAGTTCTGCCCAAGGAATGAAGTCCGGAAACTAGAAGCTGAGTTCTGGGAATTAACCCAAGACAGTGGCGAGAACCTCGCATACACTAACCGATTCCACGAACTGAGCCTTTGGTACCGCATCTTGCTACCCCTACCTCCCGAGCCATCGAGAAATACATTGGTGGTCTACCCATGCAGATTCAGGATACAGTGCTAGGAAGGAATCCTTCAACACTAGAAGATGCTATCAGGCTGGCTGCACAGTTAACCGATAATCATGTGAAAGCTGGTTCTTTGACCAGAAAAGGGTCGAAGAAAAATACCGATAAACTTCCTAACGAAACCGTCAAAACCGACCAACCCGAGCTTTCCAAGAACAAAAAGAGGAAGGCTAATTCTCAAAACTTTGCGGTAATTACCCCTGCTGTACCAATTAATCAAGTCCCTCCAACTCGTCAACCAGCAGTAAACAACCAATCGCTAATGAAAAAGTCATACGCTGGACCCTATCCGCAGTGTAACAACTGCAGTTATCACCATCCCGCTAACATTCAGTGTCGTCAATGCACAAACTGTGGTCGTTTGGGTCATACATTCAACGTGTGCAGGAGTGCTGCTAAAGCTCCGACCAATGCACCAGTTCACCAACATCTTCCTGCAATTACCCAGGGTCGTGCATGCTATCAATGTGGTGATCCGAACCATTTTCGCAATCGATGCCCTCAACTTGTCAGCCTAGTTCCTACGGCTTAAGGACGTGCTTTCAATATTAATGCTCAACAAGCTCAAGCCACCAATGATGTGGTGTTGAATAATTCTTGTCCTTGATTTCGTCTTCCTGATTTAGTTCAAGATTTGTAATCGTGATTTTCCTTTTGTTACATTGATGTAATTTGAAAATTTCTAAATTTCTAATTGAGATATTTTTCCTTTCGTTGTTAAGTACTTAAGTCGAACTTTGAACCGTTTGCACCGTGGGAGATGCAATAGTTTGCAAGTCAACCTATGACTAAGGACACTCATATCTCCTAAATGATTTTAATTCATCAAAACAGGGGTGATTCCCTTACTTTGGTGATGAATCTTTATTCATTTCAATAAATGGTTTCCAATGATGTGTTTTATGAAATTTCATCCTCTGGATTAGGGTGATTTCCTTATCTCGAGGACTGACTTCAACTATTCACTTTGGAACTTGCATTTCACAAATGACATGATCTCACCAAAATAGGATTGAAACCCGTACTTTGGTGACAAATGTCAATCTTCAATTGTTTTCTTGTTATTATAAAATTCAATCATCAAGATAGACGTAAATTTCATACCTTGATGATAATTTCATTTTTATGGATTGTATTTCTCAAATGAAACGACCTCGTCAAAGTAGGAGTGAATTCTGGATTTTGATGAGGAAGTCTATCTTATTATATTTTATTTTTGTAAAAATTCATCGTTAAAATAGGAGTGATTTCCCTTACCTTAATGGTGAGTTATCTCGTCTTATTTCTGTAGATCCTCAGATCGAACTTTTGATTGGTAAGTTAGTGGCCATACCTTGAGAGTACACCATCAAGTTAGGGGTGAAAACCATACCTTGATGACTATTCTCATTCCTTGATCATCAACTTACCATGGTTGTAATCAAGTGACGAGACGCATGTAGTAACTTGAAGGGTGAAGTAATGTTAGTGTTTCGACCTATCAAGCCAAAGCATGATCTCTGAACTTGAAAAGAGACCCGATCGCTTTAAGTTGATTTTGATTCCAAGCTTGAAACATTTAAATTCTTAAATCGATTTCTTTTCCTTTATTCTCATGTTTTGACTCGATCTAGCTACATCAAACCATTTATTCCTTATTTATCGACTTTCATTGTGAGTTATCATCAAAACCTGATTACGTGATGGTAGCCTTCCTACACAATCTTTTGTCAAGTAAAGATATTAACTCTGATCGCGATGGTCGCTTCATCTCTCTTTTTGGAAAAGTCTCCAATCAGCTCTCAAAACTTAACTAAATCTTAGCACAGCGTATCACCCGCAAACCGACGGTCAGACTGAAAGAACGATACAAACCCTCGAGAATATGCTCCGGGCTTGTGTCATTGATTTCAGTGGATCGTGGGATTCTCATCTTCCGTTGATTGAATTCTCTTACAATAACAGTTACCAGACCAACAGATGGCACCATTTGAGGCCTTGTATGGTCTGAAGTTGGTGAATCACAAATTACTGGTCCGGAATTGATACAAGAAACAACCGACAAAATTCATAAGATCCGTGATAATTTGCTCACTGCTAGAAATCGTCAAAAGCATTATGCTGATAAAAGACGTAAGCCAAAATGCCGGTGATCTCGTACTTCTTAAGGTATCACCTTGGAAGAGAGTGATTCGCACTGGAAAGAAAGGGAAACTAGCACCTCGTTATGTGGTCTCATTCAAAGTGCTCGAGCGAATTGGGAAAGTGGCCTACAAGCTTGAACTACCTCAAGAGCTCAGCAATATACATCCGACGTTTCATGTTTCAAATCTCAAGAAATGTCTTGCCGATGAAAATCTCCACATTCCACTCGACGAAGTACAGATTGATGAATCTATGCACTTTATTGAGAAACCTGTGGAAATTATGGATCGGGAAGTCAAACAACTCAAACGTAGCCGGATACCCATTGTCAAAGTTCGCTGGGAATCTAAACGTGGCCCAGAATTCACCTGGGAACGTGAGGACCAGATGAAGTCCAAGTACCCTCATCCTTTCGATTCAGCCTCCTCGTGATTAAAATTTCGGGACGAAATTTCCTAAAGCAGGGGAGATTGTAACATCGCGTATTATCAATAAAAGAAATTTTAAGACATCGATGTTGATGCCAATAAATATAATAATAATAATAATAATAATAATAATAATAATAATAATAATAATAATAATAATAATGGTAATAATAATAATAATAATAATAATAATAATAATAATAATAATAATAATAATAATAATAATAATAATAATAGTAATAATAAAGTCTAGGGGGTACTTTTGTCAATTATGAAACTTAAATTGAAAGTTCTAAGCATAAAATAAAGAAAACAAAACCTAAGGGACCATTTCTGTAAAATTGTAAACCCAAACCCCCGCCCCTTTTCCCCCCTCGTTTTTCCGGCCAGAATTCCGGCCACCGCCGGCCGTATTCCGGCGACCCTCAAACGCTCAAAATCGAGCGGTTTTCATTCAAATTAATGGTCCCGACACCCTCTAGACCAAGATTCGAACACAAGGACCCACACAATTTGAAAAATGAGCTCGTTTACGCGTGCAACCACCGAACCCGCTTACCCGTTCAAAAATCAAATTTAATTAAGCTCGTTCGCTTAAATTACACCTATATAACAGAGGGTAAACCTCCATAATCACACACACAAACTCTTTGTAATCTTAATTTAATCAAACACACACACATACATCGAAATCAATCATCGTCTTCATCGCGGACCTGCAACTCACTCGAACCTTACCTTCGGAGCTTCAAAACCTGAAATTGATAAGGGGCTTCTACTCTCGATCATCATCCGAAGCTTCTTACCAAGTTAATTTGATTATAATCATGGTTTGAGCATCGTTCGATTGGCACCTAGTCGCGGACCTGTTCTTCATCGAGTTCATCTCCAATCGATCCTCATACGGGTAATTAAACATATCAACACACTCGGTTTTTCATGGGGATCAAAAGCCCCATGAATCTAATTGTTAACAAACTCGAATTGAACCTCAATTGATCGGATTCGAACTAGGGTTCATCCGATTTTGGGGGTTAACTTGAGTTGTGTTTAAAATCAATTAAAACCGGTTTCAATCGCGGCTATAAGCCTTGGTTCACCGGTTCAGTGCATGCTTACAAACCAGGAGGTCCCGGGTTCGACCCCGGGCCACCTCACATATTTTTTAAGCCTCCTTTTTAAGCTTTAAAAATTCCAAAAAAAATTCCTAAAAATCATAAAAATGTTTTTACAAACATTAGAAATTTTTAAACAACCTAATTATTTTCTGAAATTTATTTCAACATTTTATTTATTTATTTTAATTGTTTTAAATAAATAAAATAAGTAATTATATTTTCTACCAATTTATAATTAGTGTATAATATATAATTATACAATAAATAAATTGAATCCAATATATATACATAGATATATATTATCCGATTATCGAAACAACTTTTATTTAAATAAATTACATGTATATAATTTTATATAATCGTATACAACTTATAACTTAAGTATATAATTAACATACAATATATAGTTATGCTTACTTATGTATAAATGTATTATATACATATAATTATGTATATAATTATACATATAATTATATATAATTACATGATTATATATAATTATGTATATAATTATACATATTCAATTTATTAATAAATTGTATATATGTATAACTTATATGTATAAATTTCTATCAAAATTCTTGACATAATCACTTTCAACAAATTCGTTTATTTATTTTAAGACATTCAAACCAAATAAATTTAATTAATTTAAACTACCATTCAAGACCCAATGGAAATCCTAATACATTCCCAAATTCCCAAATCATTATTATTCTAATTTGAGACACCGTTCCTTAGGCTAATCAGAAGGAAATCGTTGGTGTCTAATCTATCACATCCAGATCCTAATCTCATCAATCAAGTGAGTATTCATATCCCCTTTTTATATCATTTCTTATTTGGGGGAAATCATGTGATACAACATATCCAATCATGATATTCTATTGTTATTTCATTCTAAATTCAATTCAAGACAGGTTATGTTATTACTTGTAATTATGTGAACATACTATGGTAAACTGGACGACAGTAAAACCCAAATTCAATCAATCAATCCTGGTATCAATGATAGATCTACTGGTTTGGATAACCCACCCCATGTGAATAGTCGAGTGGTGATTGTGCCAGAGGCAAGAGTCAATCTATTGTGTTTGTGTGGAGTCTATTATATGCAAGTGTCAAGTCAAGGGGTTTATATTGTGTCGTTTATCTATATGCTTTACTATTGCAACATAAGTCTTAACGTTACCTTGTGAATTGGATTACTCTCAATCAATCAATCAATCTATGTGTATATTCAAAACTGTGATTACTCACCAGCTAACTCGTTAGCTGACTTTATTTTCTCACATGATTTCAGGTTAAGCAAGATAGTGGACTTCTACCTGCTCATTTAAGACCCGGACTTAGTTAAAATAAAAGACAATTACTATTTGTGGTTTCAATTGTTGTATTTGTGTATGTTGAACTTATATTATCTTGAAATCTGATTTTAATATTATTTCCACTATTAGACAACCATGTGTTATGAACAATCAATCATTCCCTCGTCCGCTCCGATGATTCCGCCATCGGTCGGGGTGTGACAACAACGGTGACAACAACGGTGACAACAACGGTGACAACAATGGTGACAACAACGGTGACAACAACGGTGACAACAACAGTAACAACAACAGTAACAACAACAATAATAATCATAATAATCATAATAATAATAATGTTAATAATAATAATAATAATAATAATAATAACAACAACAACAACTAGTATTAAAACCACGCGCGTTGCCGCGGGGTCTTCTGCAAGGTCATAAAAACCATATTAACACAAAAGAGTAAGTAATTATTATTTAGTGTTGAAATGTCATAACAGTTTTAAACGTATTCGATCAATGTGCTCTGAAATTATGAAATCGCATATTTTATTTAAGCTAATATAAAATAAAAAGAACACGTCAATCAAAAATACAAAGTAAAACTCACAAAAGCAGAACCCTTACTTGAATTATGGAGTTCGATCCTATCCTGACTCCACCAATTGAACTAACTCTGATTTCAAATGGAAATAAAATCTTTTTAATTATGACCAAATTTATGAACTCATACATCTGTTTTCATAAGAGGTCTTTACATCAAGTTCTCACTTATGCTTCATATGATCATATTAACCCTGTAATTGTTAGGAACTCTAACACTGATTTAAATTGTTTTTACTTCAAGACTTTGTGTAGCAACATTACAACGAACTTGCAGGTTCGAGAGTATGAAACATTCGCATTCTTATTCGCTCACATTCTTAATTTTTAAAGTTTAAACTGACAAACACATTCTTATTCTCAAATTGTGATGAGAAGCTTGATCAAATTGAACCAACTCTAATTGGTTTCCTGGATTGTGTATATCTAAATTAGTATTTCTTCCACGTAAATTGAAATGCAAAAACCCAACCGGTACCAGCTATGACCACCATCAATCATCATAGTTAAAATTACCTCTAAGTTGAAGCTTATGTGTTTTCTTTGTTCGAAAAACGAAAACCATCTACTAATGTAGATCCAAAAATAGTTGTTATCTTCTTGCCTTGAACTTCCATTGTCATGTTGTAATTCTCAAATCATTAACCAAGATAAACTTTTTCCCAACTTCAGAACTATTTATATAAATCTTCACATTTTCATCTCAAAAGAGGTACAATAAGATCAATTACCATGTTTACACAACTCCTAAAATAAGAATATCAAGTTATAATTGAAGTTTAAGAGTGTTACCTGCAAAAACTTCGATCTAGAATTGTGGCTAACCTCTAACGAATATTTGTTGCTGATGATTATTGGCCATACTAATGGTTCATAAAAATATGTGAGTTGAGAATTGGAATGTAATGAAAAGGCGGGCTGGATTCCATAATACTTTTAAGGTCAAAAAATGACCAGATGTACACAAAATTAACAAATTATAAACGCAAGAAAAACTGAAATACTCTAACTTACAAATACACGTAAAAAAATTGAGCTGCAAGTTCACAATTTAGTCCTTTAAAATTCTAAATAACGAAGAATACCTAACTATTCATAAGAAATCGATACCTAGGGTTTAAGGCGGCATCATGGTTGTGCATGATGACGACTATTGGTGAAATATCCAATAAATAATATATAAAATAATAATAATAATAATAATAATAATAATAATAATAATAATAATAATAATAATAATAATAATAATAATAATAATAATAATAATAATAATAATAATAAAAATAATAAATTTGAATTATTAGTGGGTTTGAAAAGTTTCTAGAAGATGACCAAGGCTACGTTACTTATAACAATAATCTTATAGATTTAATAAACAACAAGTCAAGTTATGAATTCAAAATAAAAATCAAGAATGAGAGGTGGAAGGGTCGGAATCCGTAGCTTAAGGTTATTACGAAACTCAAGGATGTCTTCACTTATATCAAGAGCCTACATATTAATTACTTGTCTGTTAAATCAAAATGTATTGAAACTAGATTAAGTTGTTTATTTGTTAAATTTTATAATTTTAGTATCTTAATATTAATAATAATGTTTATATATTTTAAGATTAAGAAAACTCGATTATAATATGTTTTGTTTTTCTTAAAACAATACATAAATTTGTCTCCACATTTATCCATTTATCCATATGTAATAATATATATATATATATTATGTATATATATATACTAATAACGAAATTAACTTGGTGAGCTTCTTGATTAGGAGTTTCGTAGGACTTATAAACATATTATTTTTAGATTCTTATTTTAATAGTAGTGGTAGAAGAAGGCCACTTTAATATTTTTAGATTTTTTTTTATTTGGACCTTACATAAAACTCTGATTACTGTTTACGTGACACGTCAACCCTACTCGGATCGGAGTGTTACAATTGGCCATGTCTTAGGGACCTCTATTGCTATTACCCTACTTCCTTCGTTCACCATATAACTTTGTCAAGTGAAATTCTTTTAGAACACAAATAAAAAAAAGAACCTGAAAATTTGAGGACTAAGGGTTAGAGGAAACGCAACATCATCATCATTATTTAAAAAAATACAGAGTTGGGAGGTCCAAAAAAGATCACCAGTGTCTCCGCAGCGCAAAACACATCGTCATCATCATCAGCATAATAAATGGAAATCGAGAGGTCGAAACAAAGTTTGAAGGAGGAAGATGAAGGCTGAAGAAGGTGAAAACAACGACGCGGCGTGAACCCGTTATTCCCAATCTTAAGCACAATGGGTGAGATGGTTACTGTCGTTGAACCCTTACCACCGGGATACCTGAGGTTTTGTATCTAATTCTACTTCTTCTCTCCATTTCTTTTTCCTTCTTTGAATAGAGATTGCCGGCATCGAATAAACGTGGATTGTGGATTGCAAAGTAGTTGAAACGTGTTACTGAATCGTCTACTTCTCAAACGCTTGACACGTGGCAGGGACTCTGTAAAAAACTCAACTTCTAGGACCCATCTATAAACTTATAGAAATATACTGCACTCACCGACATGGTGTTTTAACAATAATAATATATATATATATATATATATATATATATAATATATATAATACTAATTTTTAACTATGTTGTGCATTAGATGGTTGTACCTTATGCTTTTCAATTTTATTTGGCATTACACTCTTGTATCATAAACTTATCAACTATACTATGAAATTATATTAATTTACTATACTAATTTGCAACATCGGTATGGATCATGGGTTGTAACATGTGTTTTTGGGGATTGTACCCATAATTTTTTAAAATTATTTAATTTTTTTATTTTAAACCCAATACTTTTCATAATGTTAAATTTTTCATTTTACATTTCGGTCTAAATTTTATAAGTTAAGAAGCCGTAGCGTACACATATGATTTAACATTTTTACAGGTAATTTTTTTCCCTTTAGCAGTCTAGTTAAGACTTGATGCAAGTGTTATGACTGTCTGTTCTCGCGTTCAACAACAATAATTAAAATATATAATAAATATTATTAAATAACCTAAACCCCAAATGTCAAAGTCCGCGTATGTATGAATATTTTAAAAATACATGTATAATATTAAAAAAATCTTAAGATAGGTCGGTTAAGAACATATTTATTTATGTACTAGCTTTAGTAAAACCGTGTATTACACGGGTTGAATAAATAAAATATTAAAATAATAAAATTTATTAATTATAAAATGATATTCTAAGATATGATATGACTGAAATTACATATGAGAAATGATTTTACTAATAAAACAGTGATATCAACTTTTTAAAATTTAGTTTTTAATTTTTCTCAAAAAAAATAAAATAATAGTAGTTGTTCTAAAACAAACCGTATAAAAATATCATTTTTAAAAATTTATAATAAATTAAAAAAAGAGATCTACTTATTAATCTACTTATTAATTTAATTATAATTACCTTAATTACTAATAATATTATTTACTGATAATATTATTTAATATTTTAATTTAGAGTAAATTACCATTTGCATACCTGAGGTTTGGTGATTTGACCATTTGCATCCCTACAGTTTAAAAATCCTCATATACCCCCTAACGTTTCATTTTGTTCCCATTTGAATCCAAAACACTAACACCGTTAACTTATTCTGTTAACTTTTTGTAAAAAGATTAAATTGCCATTTCTCTCTTTATCTATTTCTCTCTCTATCTCTTAACCCTTAACTCACAAACCCCCACCCACTCCACCACCACAACCACCGTCACCACTTCCACCGTCGTCGCCACCGTCATCCACCGCCGTCACCACCGTCATCCACCGCCGTCACCACCGTCATCCACCACCATCGTTACCACCATCGTTACCACCGTCAATCACCAGTCATTCCTCCTTCTCCAACATTTACTCTAAATTACCTACACAACATTTATAAAAGTGGATCAAACCCACGCCACCACAAACCCGCGACGAATTATCTCACGATGAACTTCCTGACCGACGTGGATCAAACCCACGCCACCACAAGCTTTAAGAACATGAGGAAAAGTGAACCTATCGGGCTCGACACCCTCTTCCACCATTTGAAAATACAATGCCAATGCGTCTTCGTACAAACCCACTTCAGAATAGCCAGATATAAGTGAATTCCACACAAAAGCAGATGAATTTCTCTCAGAC
Source organism: Flaveria linearis (assembly GCA_024085815.1). Taxonomy (NCBI): domain Eukaryota; kingdom Viridiplantae; phylum Streptophyta; class Magnoliopsida; order Asterales; family Asteraceae; genus Flaveria; species Flaveria linearis. The sequence goes on from CM044008.1 coordinate 15,251,756, forward strand.
ATATGATCGAACACCTGGTGGGCTTCTTCCATATAGCCATTAGAGGCGTATAACCTAAGCAATTTGAAGAAACACCAGCGTTTTTACGTATAAGCTTTCTGGGTATTACTCTATGGATTTGAATACCGATCTCAATAGCTTCTAATCGATAGCAAGTTTCAAGAAGTGATGAAAAGATTTGGGGATCATCGATCACTATACCTTTTTTACAGAAGCTTCAAGATCGTCTACAATGTTGTTAAGTGCTTGAAATTTCGCCTGTGGTTGATGATTTTGGTGCAAAAGAAGTTGTGTTGAAGATGATTTGGGGATCGAGAAGTCGGTAATTTAGAGTAAATGTTGTGTCGTAAAAGTTATGTCGTCAACGGCTGAGAGTCAAGATTCGTAAGCGTTTCCGGTCATCTCGATGTTGCTGTTGTTGTAACGAGATTGTGGTGGTGGTGGTGGTGATGAGTTCTCTTCATTGCGGAAGCGTGAGAAGGATCCGGAGAACAGATCGTTCATTTTGCAAGTGATTTGTTGAGGTTGATTAGGGGAATTGAAGAGGATGATGAATTGTGGTGGGAGATGACGTGGATGGTCCTATTAAATTGTAGCAAGGGTAATTTCGTCATTTTATAAAAAGTTAACTAAATTATTTAACGTCGTTAGTTATTTGGATGCAAATGAGAACAAAAATAAAACGTTAGGGGGTATATGAGGATTTTTAAACTGTAGGGATGCAAATGATCAAAATCACTAAACCTCAGGTATGCAAATGGTAATTTACTCTTTAATTTACTTAATATATATTAAAATTTATTAATAGAACCCATGAAATAATATTAATAAGTAGATCTCTTTTTTAATTTATTAATGTAAAAGAATATTAAATAATATTATTAGTAATTAAGGTAATTATTTAAGATGAGAGAGAGACGGGAAAATTTTGATGAGAATGATTGTGGTGCTGTCATGTGGCACTTCAAGTTACTCTTTTATTATAGTATATATAAAGATGTGTTTCATAGTTTGAAAACCAAATGCTAGTTGAGATATTTCGAGCAGGTTTGTGTATATTTGAGGTTGCTTTTAACCACATCAATTATTGGGTATATTTTTCACGTAAATTAGTGACATCAGTAAGTAACTACACAGACTCTAAGTAGATTATGTTACATTTTTTATTTCACTAGGTCTTAACACCCCGCGCGTTGCGCGGGGAATCCAAACCACGTTATAACCGATGTCTAAGACACCCTAGCAAAACCTTAACATTCATTTCATTAAGATCCACACCCTCCTAATAACCATTTGATATACTTTTAACAATCAGATTACATATGTTAAACTCAAACTGTGTTTTGATAAAAAGGTTGATCGAATACATAATATGTAACTTTATAACACCATGTTAACCTAAACCCAACTTAACATGAGGCTCAGAAAAGACATGTTATTGTGGCTGCAAACAAAACGATTGCCACGCCATAACAAAAACCATTAGGAGTCATTTATCATCATTGCCTTAGAGTGAAACACTGCAGTCCAACAACACACTTTTACACCCCAAACAACAATTTGTGTATGTAATGGCAAATACAAAATGTGCACCTCACATGTAGTTGAAATGAAAAAGTTACCCTCTATATTGTTCAATCACCTTGCTTTTTTCATACATAGGTAAATTTATAATAAAGCTCAGACTCATAATCATAGAGGTGTGGTTACATGTGTAAAGCCATCCCACACACTAATCCAAACAATAGAACCACCAAAGAAACCTTGGCTATGTTTTACAACCAAACTTTTCGAACATAAATGGTGTCACACCCTCGCTTAGAGCGGAAACACGAGGATGCGACGGACGGGATCGTCATAACACTTGGTATAAATACAGAGATATAATACATGCAACTTCTCGTGTCATGACGTCCCCCGACACAATGGTGACTTGTGTCGTGGTTAGTCAGTTCCACGACTATCATAGTCTTATTGATTCCAATCCAAAACACACATAGTTCACAAATGAATACAAATGATATACATTATAAATGCAAAACTAATGAAATCCTGAGGGTCTCTGCTAAGGCATCAGCACTAGCTATCCTCTTTGATTATGTTCACCTGAAAAGATATGCTCAAAAATGTCAACACATAATGTTGGTGAGTTCCGCAGGTTTAAATTTAAAACATTTGATGCTGTATAGAATTTGATATGGAATCATACTGTAAGCACAAACCACATAACATGTGTTTAAAGACAACCAAACCTAATAACGTTATGCATATAATCTGACGGAATATATTCACCCTTGGCTGGATTGCTGGCAGCTGTGTTGGTAACTCGCAAGTTAACCAATCGTCGAAGGGTGGGGGTGTCAACCCAGTAGTACTACCAATACCTAACCGTTGGTTCCCAAACTCGGGAATTAATGGTTGTATGAGTGTTCCCAAAAATAACACCATGTATGCATGCAAAACAGTATCACATTGATTCCAAGTATGAAAACAGAATATACAGTGTACAGCGTGAAAACGGGTGAGCATACTTTTCCCCCATTGATTGAAAACATTGAATACTTGTATAAACATAAAAAAAAGGGGCCACGAAAACTCACCTTGAATGATGTATTGCACAAAGACTTCACAGAATCAAGCAATGCACGATCAAACACGGTCAATACCTATGTAATAATGTATTTAAGTCTTAATACGTATTCGATGCGAATAGATACATTTGATTAGATTTGGGTTGGCGTACACGATTATATATATGGAGTTTGATTTTATAACTAATGACTTTAAGATTTAAATTGAGTGTGGGATTTTTGGACAAATAATAAAATTTATTTGTATTTTTGATTTATTTGCAAGAAGTATATGTATGTATTCTTTGTATAATTCAATAATAATTTATTATTTAAACTATAAAAATATAACCTATAATTATATTTACCAATAATTTATAAATTATATTTTGTATGATTTCTATGGTTTTCTATAATTATTTCACAATTAAATACGATACAATATCTATTTTTATAAAAATATTATTTACAATATTTATAAATAATATTTTATAAAGATTTTTAAGGTTTTTAAAACAGAATAAATTTTACAGAAATCATTTTGTAACGTTTTAAATAAGAAAAGTTTATAAAATTTATTTTTAGGATTTTTAGAAATTTTTATAAAATTTTTAGAGCCTAAATAGGCTTTTTAAAAAAATAAAACAGTGGCCCGGGGTCGAACCCGGGACCTGTCGGATAGTATGGAGCATGGGAACCGGTGAACCAAAGGCCGTGGCCGCGGCTATACTCGGTTCCGTTTAATTTTAAACCTCCTTCCCCGGTTTCCCCCAAATCCACATAAACTCTAATCTGATTTCCCCCAAATTGAACCCGAATTCGAGATTAATAACCGTTAGAATCATGGGGCTTTTAATCCTTGTATGAAGACGAGTAGATTAGAGTGTCCAATTACCTGTTTATGTTTCGAATTGTGGATGAACACTTCGAAGAACAACCGCGGCTAACTCGAATTCGAATGGTGATCAATACTTGATGAAAATCAAATTGACTCCACAGTAAGCTTCGAATGATGTTAATGATTAATAGCCCTATGTTAATTTCGCGTTATAATGCTCGGAAGTAGGTGGTTGAATAAGTTGCAGGTTCGTGAACAGAGGTGGATTAATTTGGTTTGATTTTGTGTGTTTTGTTTGAAATGGAGGTTGCATGCGATTTCCAGATTGTTAAAGTTCGAATTGATTGAGTTATTGTGATTAAAGTGGTGTTTTAGTGGTCGATTTAGCTTTGAGTTTGGTCGGGAATAAAGTGGAAAGTTTCTAGTCGTTTAATCGACCGTTTAAACGCGTTTGTGTGGTTGTTGAGTTCGAACCTTGTTCACGAAATGATTCGGGTTAAATTGGGCTATAAAAATCAAGTTTTCACGCGGTTTTGGAGGTCGCCGGCGAGTCGCCGGAGACTCGCCGGAATCGGTGCCGGAAAAACGAAAGGGAATTGGGCGGGGGGTTGGTTTTGTAATTTGAAATTTTACATTTCAGTCCCTGCGGTTTCATTTTTATTATTTCATGTTTTAACTTTGTTTTTATAGTTTCAAGAATATCAAAACACCCCCCTGGATTTAATATTATTATTATTATTTCTATTATTATTGTTATTATTGTTATTATTTTTATTATTATTATCGTTTATTATTATTATTTTATTATTATTATTATTATTTTTATTATTATTATGATTCTTATTATAACGAGTATACGAAAAATTCATTAAGATGACATATACAAACAAACAAACAAACCCAGTATATCCCACTCAAGAGCAGGGTCTGGGGAGGGTAGGTGTAGGCGAGTCTTTCCTCTATCTTGTTAGGTAGAGAGACCGCTTCCAAATAAGATGACATATACATATAAAAATAATAAATACGTACAGATAATTAACACACATGGAACATGTACATGAAGATAACTCGATTAACATGATACATAGATTATGAACATACGTGAGGCTAATCAATACATGCGATGAGTTCTCGAGCTTGATGTTGATTGACGGTCTACTGGCGACCGTTGCTACATACCATCACATTCACTACATGATCTTCAACAAGAAGAATCTTAGGTTTCTTTTCTGATTTGGGAATATCTTGAATGTTTCTAAGACTTTGTTCATTAAATCCATCTGAACTGTCATACTAATGTAACAGCAATCCACAATGTTCTTTGCTTGATATCGTGAGGTGTCACAGTATCCCCCAGTTGAGGGAATTTCGTCCCGAAATTCAACTGGTGCTAGGTCTAAGAGTGTCATCCTCGAACAGATGAGGATATTTGTGTCTCATTGATCCTCATGTTCCCATGTAAACTCTGGACCTCGTTTGGAATTCCATCTCACACGAACAATAGGTATCTTGCTGCGTCTCAGCTTCTTGACCTTTCGGTCCATGATCTCAATAGGTTCCTCCACAAAATGGAGACTTTGATCAATCTTGATGTCTTCGATAGGCACGTGAAGTGATTCGTCAGCTAAACACTTCTTAAGGTTTGATACATGGAAAGTATCATGTACACTGCCAAGCTCTTGTGGCAACCTAACCGGTATGCCACTGGACCGATCCTCTCTATGATCTCAAATGGTCCAATGTATCTCGGGGCTAACTTCCCCTTCTTCCAAACCAAACTACCCTTTCCAAGGAGAGACCTTAAGTAACACTCGATCACCAACATTAAACTCTAACGGTTTCCGACGGTTGTCGACATAGCTCTTTTGGCGATCTCGAGTAGCCTTAAGTCTATCTTTGATTAGGAAAATCTTATCGGTTGTTTCTTGTATGATTTCAGGACCTGTTAGCTGACTCTCGCCAATCTCGGCCCAGCATACAGGTGATCTACATTTTCGGCCATACATCGCTTCGAATGGTGCACACCTAATACTAGTATGGTAGTGTTATTGTAGGAAAACTCTATCAACGGTAGTGAGTATCCCAACTACCACCAAAATCAATGACACATGCACGTAGCATGTCCTCAAGTGTTTGTATTGTGCGTTCACTTTGGCCGTCAGTCTGGGGGTGATAGGCTGTACTCATATCCAGTCGAGTGCCCATCGCTTTCTGCGCCCATCGCTTTCTGCAACGTCTGCCAAAAGCGTGAAGTGAATCGGCTGTCTCGGTCGGATATGATTGACACTGCACTCCATGCCTTGTCACAACCTCTTTGATGTACAATCTTGCCAACTTATCCATTTTATAGTCTTCTCGGATAGGCAAGAAGTGTGCTGATTTTGTTAATCGATCTACTATGACCCATATCGAGTCATGCCCGCTTGGTGTTCTCGGGAGTTTGGTGATAAAATCCATTGTGATGTTCTCCCATTTCACTCGGGAATTTCGGGTTGTTGCAATAATCCCGATGGTTTTTGGTGTTCAGCTTTAACCTTGGAACACGTCAAGCACTTGCTCACATATAGAGCAATGTCTTGCTTCATACCCGGCCACCAGTACAGATCCTTCAGATCATGGTACATCTTGTCTGCACCGGGATGAACAGAATATCGAGTCTTGTGTGCTTCATCCAAGACTAATGTACGTACATCTCCTCATTTGGGGACCCATATGCGATCAATGAAGTAATGTACGTCGTCATCCTTGCGATTTATCTGTTTATCCAACCCTCGGAATTCTTCTCCCGCAAGGTTTTCTTCTTTTAGAGCCTCAGTTTGCGCATTTTGGATTTGAGCTTTCAAGTTCGTTTGAATAGTCAATCCCTAGGCTCGAACACGTAATGGTTTTACGCGTTCTTTACGACTGAGGGCATCAGCCACCACATTTGCTTTCCCGGGTGATACCGGATTTCGCAATCGTAGTCACTAAGTAATTCTACCCATCGCCGTTGTCGCATGTTGAGCTCTTTCTGATTTAGGATGTGTTGAAGGCTCTTATGGTCGGTATAGATGATGCATTTGGTTCCATACAGATAGTGCCTCCATATCTTAAGTGCAAAAACTACAGCGCCCAACTCCAAATCATGAGTTGTGTAGTTCTTCTCATGCACTTTTAGTTGTCGTGAGGCGTATGCAATCACCTTACCTCTCTGCATCAAAACACACCCAATCCTTGACGCGAAGCATCGCAATACACCACAAAGTCGTCTGTTCCGTCGGAAGAGACAGTATTGGAGCATTGCACAGCTTTTCCTTTAACGTTTGAAAAGCTTGTTCTTATGCATGTCCCCAATCAAACTTCTTGTCTTTCTGAGTTAGCATGGTCAACGGTTGTGCGATTTTTGAAAAGTTCGCAATAAACCGTCGATAATATCCGGCCAATCCTAAGAATTGTCGGATTTCTGATGGTGTTTGGGGTGTATCCCATTTCTTCACTGCTTCAATCTTGCTGGGGTCTACATGGATTCCATCCTTGTTAACCACATGGCCCAAAAACTTCACTTCTTGAAGCCAGAATTCACACTTCGAGAATTTGGCGAAAAGCTTCTCTTCCCGCAACAATTCCAAAATTGCTCGAAGGTGTTTCTCGTGGTCTTCCTTCGAACGAGAATAGATAAGTATATCGTCTATGGACACGATTACAAACTTATCTAAGTATGGTTTGCACACTCGATTCATTAAATCCATGAACACAGCTGGTGCATTAGTCAGCCCGAACGGCATGACTAAGAACTCATAGTGCCCGTAACGAGTCCTGAATGCTGTTTTCGGTATGTCATCCTCAAAAACCCTCAGTTGATGATATCCAGAACGAAGATCAATCTTGGAGAAATACGAAGCTCCTTGTAGTTGATCAAACAAATCATCAATTCTGGGCAGAGGGTATCGATTTTCACAGTCAACTTGTTCAACTCGCGATAATCGATACACATACGAAATGACCCGTCTTTCTTCTTGACAAATAGAACTGGTGCTCCCCATGGTGAATGACTCGGCCGAATGAATCCCTTCTCCAATAGCTCTTGTAGTTGGTTGGAGAGTTCCTGCATTTCGGAGGGTGCTAATCGATATGGTGCTTTTGCTACCGGCGTAGCTCCAGGAACCAACTCGATACGAAATTCTACCTGTCGTAGAGGAGGTAATCCCGACAAATCATCAGGAAATACTTCCGGATAATCTTGCACCACAGGAATATCTGCCAACTTGATGCCTTCTTTCTTCTTTTCTACAACATGAGCCAGGAGTGCATAGCACTGCCTCCGTAGACATCGTCACGTCTTCATGCAGGAAATAAGCTTCAGAGTTCTTCCTGGTCGTTCTCCTTGAATCTTGAGTACCTCCCCATTAGGCATGGGGATTCGTACTACCTTCTCCCGACAAACGATCTCTGCTCCGTGCTTCGCCAACCAATCCATTCCCACAATTACGTCGAAGCTCCCTAACTCGAAAGGTATCAAATCTATGTCGAAGGCATGGTCTTCTAATATTATGGAGCACTGTCTAATGATCTCATCTGCTTGTACAAATCTACCGTTGGCCATTTCTACTGAAAAGCTAGTTTTTAGCCTACTCGGTTTCAAGCCAAGCATGTGTGCAAATCAGAAGATATGAAGCTATTATCTGCTCCCGTATCAAACAATATAGATGCGAAGTGGTCGTTGAGAAGATACGTACTCGTGACGACATTGGGATCTTAACGGGCATCATTAGCTCCAATGACGAAGGAACGTCCTCTTGCAGCATTTTCTTGATTTCCTGGGCTGGATTACCAGCTATAGCCAGCAGTTGTTGCTGGTTATTGCCTTGTTGACCGGGTGCTCTGTTCAATCGGGGACACTTGTTTCGGAAGTGATCAAGACCTCCGCATTCATAGCATGCCCTGGCGTTCCCGGCGGGGTTAACCGCATTGATGGGCATGACCGGGTTTGGCGCAGTTCTGCAATCTTTCGCCCAATGACCCAAGCGCCTACAGTTCGTGCATTCCCGGCACTGCTTTGCTGGGGGATGGTGCCAATTACACTTGTTGCACTTGGGGTGCGGTCCCGTGTAATCTTTCGTCCCTTGAGTTACGGCCACAAAGTTTCTGGTCGTTTTGGCCCTCTTATCAAACTTTCCAGTACCAGACCGACTTGTTTCCCCAGTCTCTTTCCTTTTCTCTGCTCCCTTACCCAGTACTCCTGTTCTTACCATCTCGTCAGTGAGAGCACCCGCTTTCAGAATAGCGTTCTGGATTGTGGGAGGAGCAGCTGCAGTTACCATCACCCGGATTTGAGGCGCGAGTCCCCAAATGTATCTTTCTATCCTCTTGGACTCCGGGGTGACTAAGTGTGGAACTAATCTAGCCAACTCGTGGAATCGGTCAGTATAAGCTGCATGCCCTGCCCCCACCATAGCATGATTCCAGAACTCATGTTCAAGCTTCTGCATCTCGTTGAGGGGGCAGTATTCCTCGGTAATCAAGGCTTTGAATTCATCCCAGGTCATTTGTATCGCAGATTCCCTTCCCTAGCTTGAACCTGGGTGTTCCACCAGGTTAGTGCTCTGCCCTGCAGTGAGCACGTAACATACTTGATCCGCTGGCTATCGAGGCATTCACTGATGTCGATCACGGCCTCCATTTTCTCAAGCCATCTAGTCAGGGCTATCGCCCCACCTTTCCCATCGAATTCGTGGGGTTTACAAGCCACAAATTCTTTATATGTACATCCACGTTTGGTTTGGTTGTCACCAGTTTCATTCCCATTTGTTCTGCCATTGCCAGTATCACCCACCACACCTTGGTCATATGACCGTTGGTGTTGTGATCCCCGTGGAGAGGATGGTTCAGCAGGACATCGCTTACTTGGGTTACGATGGTTGGTACCAATGCAGCTAGCTGCTAAGCAATCATGGCAGCTATATCAGGATTGCCAGTTTCCTGATTATTGTCGGCTGGAGCACCACCAGCTCTTGAGGGTCTACCCCTCTCCTGTTTTGTGGGGCTTCAGCTTCTTGGTTGGTTTTGCGTGTGACTCTTTTAGGTGCCATCTTCTAACTACAGAAAGATGGAAATTTAGTCACCGTATGATTTCATGCATTAATTCATAATAACCTATGCTTCGGTCCATTAAGATCATTATGTAGCCCAGGTTAAGCACATTCTCAGTATACCGGTGATGCTTATATATAGGGTTCCCCGCAGCGTTCCCACCACATCCACGATATACCTTGAATAATACTTAAACTAGTTACATAACATCTTAATTTTCCTTAGCACCTACTCAAGAATAAATGTTTCATAAGGTCAATATCGTGATTGGAAATACCATGATGGCTCTAAGTAGGACAGGACTTGAGTAAATGTTAATAATGTTTGATTGCCTTCCACAAGGACTTATAATGTTTTATTGCCTCCAACAAGGACTTACTAGAATTATGACCCTAGCACCCTAGGGTATAGAATAGATACGTGTGATACTCATGATCGTTACCTCGTGGTAAGATTAGCCAGACTTTTCATGCATGGCGAATTACAATTACGTGTGCACCCGTATGGTAATTTACCTTGCATGATCACCCTTAGCTTCACTTACCCCAAGTTAACATCATAGTATTATTTAGATTCAACAAGCACAAATAATATGATGTCCTCCTGTCCATGAGCCAGTATTCCATAATAGCATGTAATTGCAATTAAGCATATAAGCACATTATGTCTAATGATAACCGCATATCTGTCATACTTTCAGAATTTCACTCATAACTATGATAGGGTCGGATTCAATATCCGAGATCAACACTACGTGTGATCACCGAAGTTCCCTATTACTATGATGTTGTGCGCATACAAGCGTAAAATTCTAGCATAAAAGTATCCCATGGAGATAGACTAAGAGTAAGAGTGCCTTATTCGGGATGTTCAAATAATACGTGTATATGTATAAAGTAAAGTATGTAGGGACATACTTGTAGATTATTAGGTATATAGGAATATACCTGTATATTAAGTTCATAGACTTAATATACTTGACCCATTTGCCTTATAGACTTGTGTATTGACCATAGTTTATCACTCCTCCCAGAAATCCCCAGGTAGCGTAACGGGTCTCGCAATGAGATTTATACGAATACGCTTGCCTTAGCCCGAAGGCCTTTGCCAGGAAATCCAGAATACAGGTGTCTATGTGTCACACAAATCATGAAAGACATTTAGGCAAATCAAATGCACCCAATCCCTAACATGCATTCTATATGAAGGTTCTTAGGTTATAGTCTAGGTCGAATTCTCCACCTAAATCTCTATAACCAAGGCTCTGATACCAATCTGTCACACCCTCGCTTAGAGCGGAAACACGAGGATGCGATGGACGGGATCATCATAACACTTGGTATAAATACAGAGATATAATACATGCAACTTCTCGTGTCATGACGTCCCCCGACACAATGGTGACTTGTGTCGTGGTTAGTCAGTTCCACAACTATCATAGTCTTATTGATTCCAAATCCAAAACACACATAGTCACAAATGAATACAAATGATATACATTACAATGCAAAACTAATTAAATCCTGAGGGTCTCTGCTAAGGCATCAGCACTAGCTATCCTCTTTGATTATGTTCACCTGAAAAGATATGCTCAAAAATGTCAACACATAATGTTGGTGAGTTCCGCAGGTTTAAATTTAAAACATTTGATGCTGTATAGAATTTGATATGGAATCATACTGCAAGCACAAACCACATAACATGTGTTTAAAGACAACCAAACCTAATGACGTTATGCATATAAATCTGACGGAATATATTCACCCTTGGCCGGATTGCTGGCAGCTGTGTTGGTAACTCGCAAGTTAACCAATCGTCGAAGGGTGGGGGTGTCAACCCAGTAGTACTACCAATACCTAACCGTTGGTTCCCAAACCCGGGAATTAATGGTTGTATGAGTGTTCCCAAAAATAACACCATGTATGCATGCAAAACGTATCACATTGATTCCAAGTATGAAAACAGAATATACATGTACAGCATTGAAAACGGGTGAGCATACTTTTCCCCCATTGATTGAAAACATTGAATACTAACATAAAAAAGGGGCCACGAAACTCACCTTGAATGATGTATTACACAAAGACTTCACAGAATCAAGCAATGCACGATCAAACACGGTCAATACCTATGTAATAATTGTATTTAAGTCTTTAATACGTATTCGATGCGAATAGATACATTTGATTAGATTTGGGTTGGCGTACAAGATTATATATATGGAGTTTGATTTTATAACTAATGACTTAAGATTTAAATTGAGTTGTGGGATTTTTGGACAAATAATAAAATTTATTTGTATTTGTGATTTATTGGCAAGAAGTATATGTATGTATTCTTTGTATAATTCAATAATAATTTATTAGTTAAACTATAAAAATATAACCTATAATTATATTTACCAATAATTTATGAAATTCTATTTTGTATGATTTCTATGGTTTTCTATAATTATTTCACAATTAAATACGATACAATATCTATTTTTATAAAATAATTATTTACAATATTTATAAATAATATTTTATAAAGATTTTTAAGGTTTTTAAAACAGAATAAATTTACAGAAATCATTTTGTAACGTTTTAAATAAGAAAAGTTTATAAAATTTATTTTTAGGATTTTTAGAAAATTTTATAAAATTTTTAGAGGCTAAATAGGCTTTTTAAAAAAATAAAACAGTGGCCCGGGGTCGAACCCGGGACCTGTCGGATAGTATTGAGCATGGGAACCGGTGAACCAAAGGCCGTGGCCGCGGCTATACTCAGTTCCATTTAATTTTAAACCTCCTTCCCGGTTTCCCCCAAATCCACATAAACCCTAATCTGATTTCCCCCAAATTGAACCCGAATTCGAGATTAATAACCGTTAGAATCATGGGGCTTTTAATCCTTGTATGAAGACGAGTAGATTAGAGTGTCCAATTACCTGTTTATGTTTCGAATTGTGGATGAACACTTCGAAGAACAACCGCGGCTAACTCGAATTCGAATGGTGATCAATACTTGATGAAAATCAAATTGACTCCACAGTAAGCTTCGAATGATGTTAATGATTAATAGCCCTATGTTAATTTCGCGTTATAATGCTCGGAAGTAGGTGGTTGAATAAGTTGCAGGTTCGTGAACAGAGGTGGATTAATTTGGTTCGATTTTGTGTGTTTTGTTGAAATGGAAGGTTGCATGCGATTTCCAGATTGTTAAAGTTCGAATTGATTGAGTTATTGTGATTAAAGTGGTGTTTTAGTGGTCGATTTAGCCGTTGAGTTTGGTCGGAATAAAGTGGAAAGTTTCTAGCCGTTTATTCGACCGTTTAAACGCGTTTTGTGTGGTTGTTGAGTTCGAACCTTGTTCACGAAATGATTCGGGTTAAATTGGGCTATAAAAATCAATTTTCACGCGTTTTTGGTGGTCGCCGGCGAGTCGCCGGAGACTCGCCGGAATCGGTGCCGGAAAAACGAAAGGGATTGGGCGGGGGGTTGGTTTTGTAATTTGAAATTTTACATTTCAGTCCCTGCGGTTTCATTTTTATTATTTCATGTTTAACTTTGTTTTATAGTTTCAAGAATATCAAAACACCCCCTGGACTTAATATATTATTATTATTTCTATTATTATTGTTATTATTGTTATTATTTTTATTATTATTATCGTTATTATTATTATTGTTATTATTATTATTATTATTTTATTATTATTATTGATTCTTATTATAAACGAGTATACGAAAAATTCATTAAGATGACATATACATATAAAAATAATAAATACGTACAGATAATTAACACACATGGAACATGTACATGAAGATAACTCGATTAACATGATACATAGATTATGAACATACGTGAGGCTAATCAATACACGCGATGAGTTCTCGAGCTTGATGTTGATTGACGGTCTACTGGCGACAGTTGCTACATACCATCACATTCACCACATGATCTTCAATAAGAAGAATCTTAGGTTTCTTTTCTGATTTGGGAATATCTTGAATGTTTCTAAGACTTTGTTCATTAAATCCATCTGAACTGTCACACTAGTGTAACAGCAATCCACAATGTTCTTTGCTTGATATCGTGAGGTGTCACAAATGGCAAACTTTATTTGCATAAAGTTACATAAAGATTATCAGTGAAGGACGCATGAATGTTTGTGTTAAACCCACTTTCTGATGTGCAGTTTCTAAGGTAATACATATTTCCAACGAAGAACTCATGCGACAATCACGGCCTTTGAGGCTCACCGACGTATCATAGCATCCACATTTTCAAAAATACCATTCATACCCGAAAATGGGATTAGATGTAACATACCGGCAAGCAAGCCAACAATAAAACCCTCAAAAAATGAGGTTTACAAATATAACAACCATGGCTCCAAAGGTATCCTTCAAACATTTCTATCGAACATCTCATCTGCACGGCTCAGGTATGCATCATAACCACGGAATTTTCAAATCGAACTAAAGAAATCAAATAAGTTATAGATTAGAAGCAAGAACTCAAAAAACCCCAAATATCAATACATAGTTTCACACCGATAAAATCGATCATGAATCAAAAACTAGACACCTTCATCACCCATACCACCGACTCCCTCCCCATCATCACCCCACCCCACCGTCATCACCCCAGTGACAACGCGACAACCCCCTCAACCTCATCACCCCTACCACCGTCGTCACTCCCGTGACACACGACGGCCCTCTCATCGTCATCACCCACACCACCGATCGTATCACCAAAACCCAGATGAACACTGTAACTTTTATGGTCCCGATAAGCTCGTTAATAGGTGAATCATGAGTCAATGGTTGTTGCATGTTGTAGATCGGGAAAGAAAGAGGTGATTGGAGTGCAAACCACCGCTGCCATGGCTAACTTTTTTAAGCGTCACCGGTAGCAGTGGCAAGCATCGATCGTCTGTTGTAGGAGCGGTGATAGTGTGACGGCGGAGACGCGACGGTGGCGGGGCGACGGTGGCTATGCGACGGTGTAGATGAAGCCTTTCCTTCCCTCTTCCATTTCTATTTCTCTCTCCAAATAATGTCTGCATCTACAATGAAGAAGAAGATGTCTTTAAATAGATAGCAAAGTAAATTACCAAAATAACATTTGAAACAAACTTGAAATGACAGAGTCACCCTCGGTTTACTGTTCATCATCTTGCTTTTTTCATATATAGGTAATGTTATATTTTTTATTTATTATAAGTTTGTATGAATTTTATGGATATGAAACATGTTTAGTTACATGTAATATATGTTTATTTATTATGGATAAACATGATCATGGGGGAAACGGTTTATGAGATTATGGATCCAAGTATGTGTATTGATAGTTTAAAAAAGTAGTATAATATATGTAATGATTTCGGGTGTTGATATCCCAATGGGTTCGGGGTTGATATCCCAATGGGTTCGGGTGTTGAACTCCGCATATATAAAAGCGGAGTTAAATCAATGTAAAGATTTTGGTTGTTGAAATCCCAAGGCGTTTAGGTGTTAAAATCCTAAAGCGTTCAAGTGTTGAACTCCACATATATAAAAGGAGAAGTTAATGATTCTCAAAGTTTATGAATAAATCCACAAGAAATTCAGTTGTTGATTCCAAAGAAGTAATGATGATTAATTATTATAATAACAATAATAGAATTTTGGGTAGGTGTACTTACTTAGCTAAATCTAATAAAAATGTTTTAAATGTTTTCAAGAAAAATACCCATAGATGGTTAAAGTTTAATGAACGTAACTGGATTGACGAATAAACCTACTCTAGTTTAATATTTAATATTATAAATACTGTATACAAGTTTGTAAAATAATTATGTTTCCTTGTACTACTTTTATAAATAAATATCACAAGATCCATGATCATATGGCATCACGTTCCCTTTTATAAGAGATGACCAGAGACGTTCCCTTTTATAAGAGATGACCAGAGATATTCGCTGAATCATTTATACATATTTGCCATGACTAATTATTTTTTTGTGTTGAAGCATATTGATAACCAGATTATATTGAATGATTTAACATCTCCTTTATATAAATTGAGTGATGCACACATATACTCCATATGTCGACTAATACATAGATGTAATATTATCTTCCATTTCAATTCATTTATAATAATTGAACTTTGAATCACTTCAAATACATCAATATATCCATATATTTGTAAGTATGATATTAATGTTTTAATAAATACACATGAACATATCTTATAATATTTGTAAACATGATATTAATATTTTAATAAAGACACACAACCAATTATATCTATCTCATTTTTTGGATAAGTAATGAATCATTTATAAAAATTTGACTTAACTTTTTATATTTCTCGGCTTTTTATTTTAAGCATTTACAAACTTTATGAAAATTTCATGCCGACAATTTTACTTTATAAATTTCTTGCATTATTTCACATAACTTTTTCGCATAAAGACCTCACTTATATCCAATATATTTTTTTAACTTTATGTA
The DNA here is from genome assembly GCA_024085815.1 of Flaveria linearis. NCBI lineage: Eukaryota > Viridiplantae > Streptophyta > Magnoliopsida > Asterales > Asteraceae > Flaveria > Flaveria linearis. The sequence goes on from CM044008.1 coordinate 15,267,722, forward strand.
TATGGATAACAAGTTCAATAATTTTCTATTTTATTAGAGAATTGTAACTCTGCCAAATTACATATTCCATTTTGGCCAATAATTTTTATTTATAGGCAATCTTATTTCTTGATCCTTGTCATTTTTATCATTCAAGCGTTATTATATACAAAATTATCACCGATGCTAATATTTTCCGATTCCACACATTCTAAACATAATATAATTTATTAAGATCTATTTATTGTCAAGTACTTGAGGTTCTTTGAGATCCATAATGTCTAATCTCTTGTCAAGGGACATTTTGATGTTACCTCAACTTAACCATCTTTATTGTTTGCTCCAATTTTTAAGGATTTTTATTTTTAGAATGGACTAGTTTATCACGATTAAAACACACCTTAAATTTATAACCAATATGTGTTTGTTCTTCTAGAATTTTAATTTTAATTACAACACTAGCAGTAGGTAAATATGACCTAGTCACTCTTTTAATGTCAGTGAACACATGTGGTAGTCATTTCATAAATCTTGCAAAATGAATTATCTTTGAACTTCTAATTGACACGGTTTAGTATAAGGATCAAGATGAGACGTGAATAATTCATTTTAACTTATTTCATTCCGTTACTGCTTTATATCCCCCCTCATGTGAGAACGATGATTCTTTTAGTAGAAGAACAAATAAATGGAGTCGTAAGTTAATCTCTCGTTAATGGCTCTAGTAACTTAATATATAGACATGTATTCATTCACAACATGTATTCACAAATTCATTTGAGATCCAATCATTGTGCGTTATGGTGGATCATTACAACTTATATCTCACAACAAAAAGTAACTTAGATAGGAAGTGTTCGCTTGCCGACTAGAAAACCATTTGTAATGTGGAGATAACATAATAACTTGTAAGCTTGATTTGAATTACCATTGAAATAAATACATAACATGGTCAATTAGACATTTAGTATTTGTCTCAACAAAAGTAATTTGTGTATCAACATATGATATCACCACATTTTCTAATAATCATCAATAACTTGAGATTAATTTTGATGTATTACCAAAATAAATATGTTATTCTGGAATAATGTGCTTGATATCTTATTAGGTAAGTCACATATCACACAAATGTCAAATTGCGAATTTGATAACCATTTAGATGCATCGATTTAAAACACTAAATTCCATAACATTTAGGGTTTCACACCCTACTCTAGTTAGTAAATAACTAACCTTTCTTGAGATCAAACATTACATGTATAATTTATCATTTTGAAGAATCATTGATTCCCCGATACATTTCACATCACCATTGACTCGGGATGGTTTAAGCGGTCATGCCAATAAAATATTCACATACATAAATTTCTAGTTATGATCATATATCTTTTACTCTTGCTTGTTTAATACATGGTATAATACACATGACAACAACGTACTATTATTTCAAACATATTTCCATATTTAATTTATAGAACCACTCTTTTAGTGTGCCATTTCTTGTGATTAGTTTTATTATTAACATGGTCGATTTTATTAACATGATCATCATTATAATTTCCTTAATCACTTACTTGATCATGAGATCATTATATAAATCACATTCGAATCACCGAATGAATTAGAACCATACAACTTTCATGGTGGTTTCAAACTTTTAATAATATTATCACTTACGGAGCATACATAGAATTATATGATTCAACTTTTGCTCATAAAATAATATATTCTCATCATATAATATAAATTGAGAAGTGATTGAGATCGAGTTATGGTCATTTTTGTAGAAGACTAATCAAGGTTCGGCAAAACAATTGAAGTCTGAATGAAGTCAAATTCTGAAGATTGCTTGAGCGAAAGCCAGACTCACGCGAAATCAAGTTTCCACGCGAGAAGCAGCCTGTGCGAAAGACTGAATCCACGCGAATTAAAGAAGTCACGCGAGAAGCAGATCCCACGCGAGTCGCAGACCATGCGAGACAAGCTTCACGTGAGATGAAGAATCACGCGAAAGATTAAGCCGCGCGAAAGGCATCTCGTGCGAGAACCCGATGTTTAGTATAAATAGCTAGATTTCGTTTTGTAATTAAGCTTTTTATTCATTATCTTCCTGTACTGTGCGAAAACTGCACAAGACCTTTAATAGGTTGTTTGTTCAATCTAAGAAGCATTTTATGTTCATCCAATCTTCTTTTATATCCAATCACGTTTACATTCCACATTCACGTGATTGAGATCGTGTGTTATTGTTTCTGGGAGAATATCAGAGGTTTTACAATTGGTATCAGAGCAATAGGCTCTTGAACCACGATTAGGAGAAGAATTGGATTGTGTTCTACTCGATTTTTGAAGAATTCATCATTGATCACTTTAGATTCTGAGATGGCGATGTTATGCTGCTCGATTTCGGAGGTTTTGGACTGATTTGGACCGAATTGAACTGAATTAGTGGACATTAAGTGAATTTTAATCAAAATTAAGCTTAAAATTGACTTAAATTCATTAAAATTGGATTAAAATGGGTCAATCAGACATATTCATTGATTTGGAGGTGATTATCGCTTGAACTAACTGTTGGAGATTAGATTCTGCTCGAAGTTGACAGTTTTCGCTTGATCTGTAAGTTTTCGCGTGCAAAACAGGGTGTTTTCGCTCAGACAGTTAGATCACCTTTTTTGTGCGATTTCGCGTGAAAAGATATCTTGGAAAATCGCACGAACTGCTATCTCGCGCGAAAAGTTGTGACGCGCGAAAACTATTTTCGCACGACATCTAATTTCGCACGAAAATTCTGATTTTCGATTTTCTGATCAACATGTCTTCATCAATACCATTATTTGAAGCATCTTATGCCAGAGAAAATTGAGAATCTGTTTGCCGAGTTTATATCTGATGATCTCTTGGATGGAGTTTTTGCTGAGAAGGAAGAAGTTGAGGAAGAGAAGGAAGAAGTTGAATGTAAGAAGGAAGCTGAGAAGGAAGAAAAGGAAGAACCAGTTGAGGCTATGAAAGCATTCATGGTGAAAAAGAATGAAGAGGCTGAAGGAGAAAGCTCAGAACCAAGGGTATATGATGGTTTATGCAAAAACCCATGTGTTGAGAAAGTTCAAAAATACAGAGTTCACAATGAGAGCCTGATAATGAAAGTTGAAAAACTTCAGTATCAAGCTTGCAAACACAAGTCAAATGAAAAGATTTTTAAAGAAAAACTTGAAGGTTTAAACAAAACAATATATAATTTAAAATTAAATCTTCATGATAAAGAATGTACCAATAATGACTTGACAAATAGAAATAATGAACTCGCTTTAGAAATTAATAGACTTAACAGTGAATTGTCCACGGCTCAAATTGACTGTTGAGAAATTTGAACTTTCATCAACAATGGTTGAAGGAATAATCAAGTCACAAATGACTCAGAAGATCAAAGGAGGAAAATGTGGTGTTGGGTTTTCTAACATTGCTCCTCCAATTAATCATGATTATTCATGTTTACCTTCATCTGATAACATTTGTGATTCTGATATGGTCTATGGGATTGGTTTCTCTCCATCTCAAGACTTAAAACCTTCAGTCAAATTAAATTTATCTGTTGATCCTATCATAGTACCTAAACCTAAACCATCAACTGATAATCTTTGTACAGATAATATGAAGGTGGATGGTTTGGTTGAAGAGTGGGAGAGTGACAGTGAGAGTGAAACTAAAAGTGAAAGTTTGAAAAATAAGAATGTAAAAGTTTTACAATCTGATTGTAAACAAACTTTGTATGGAAATGAAAAGTTGGTTAATTTGAATGAGATTAAATCTAATAGTAAAAATAATTTGAATGCAAATCAAAGGGCAAATCAGAAAGAAAGAATTGAAAAGGATTTTAAAAGTAGATTTGTTTCAAAGGGTTTAATTGAGAATGAAGAACATATTTTTAAAGAAACGAATTCTCGATTCTTTAAAAATAAACTTCATTATAATGCTAACCTTGTGAATCAAGATGTTTGTAGCCCAGATTTGCAAGTGAAAGCTCCTTCTCCAACACCAATTCGTATATCTAAGCCTGGTTCTCCTCCAGCAAATTCAAAGTCTGGTCCTACTCCAGCAGAATCAAAGACTGTTCCTATTCCAACACCACCAATTCCAAAAGTCAAAACTACCAAATCTACAATCCAAAGTGGTCATAATTCATCAATTTCCTCGAATCTGCAAAAGATGAATTTGCAATTGTCAAACGAGACAAAGATTCGAGAGACTGTGGAGAAAGTTAAACCTAGTCAATCTGACTTTGGTTTTTATGACAATTTTCATAATTGTCATCCACAGTTTGTTTTCCACACACAACAAAAGAGATGCTTTCAGTGTGGAAACACAAATCATTTGGCAAATAAGTGTCCTTTTAGACAAAAATCATTAAGTAAACAAAGATTTCATAATTATATTTCTCATAATAGAAAAATGTTTTTCACTCATGGAAAATTTTCAAATAATATGAAATCAAAGGTTGTTAATGGTTTTAATGTTAAACGGGATAAGAATTTGACTAATGATGTAATAGAAAATGTCAAGATTAAAAGCATAAATGAAAAGAATGATGTGCAAACAAAATATAATAATATCAAATCATTTTGTCTTGCTGCAACACACAGTGTACTCAAGTCATGTTTGACTTGGGTACCAAAAGCTAAGTAAGTTGCTACTTATGCAGGAATGACCGCAAAGGATCATTCAGAGCTTATGGCATATAGACAGCGGTTGTTTAAAGACATATGACAGGAAACTTACAATTGCTTCAACATGTTCAGTCATATATCGGAGATATTCAAAATAAGATTTAAAAAAATATTTTTGGTCTTAGGGGGAGTCAAGATTGGATCAATAAAAATGAATTTTCATGATTAAATGAGAAATGATTTTACACAGTTCAAAAAAGGTCTAAGTACTTTCAAAGGCTTAAATACGAATAGACTTGGATTATGTTTGATGTGTCAATAGGCTTTGCTTTCAAGAAATGAAAAGATCATAATTGAGTGATTAAACTTGAATTAAAGTGATATGATTTAGTGGGGAACATATCAGGATTCTGTGACAATGACAAAAATGTTCTAACACAGACTGAGAGATATAATCTTGTCATACTCAAGCCTGTATGTGATTGATTCAGTGATTATCATAACTATATATATATATATAAAAGATAAAAATACAAAAAGACACAAAAGAGAAAAACACAAAAAAAAATAATTGAGCAAAAGATGCCAAAAGGAAAAGGCCATATAGGATATAAGATGCCAAGAAGCACAACAAATCAAAAGATATGTCTAAAAGAAATACATACTATATGGTATATATTTTCTATTTTGAGAATAGTTTTTAACCATGGAAGGCAAAAATCAAAAGATGGGGCATGTAAGTCCGGATGGCTTGTAAGTCCTAAACATCTTGAGAGGGCAGACGTAAGTCCGGATGGCTGTTAGTAAGTCCTTAAACTTGTTAATATTCCGGGTTAAGAAATATTTCTCAGGCTAGTTATGCTCAAATAGTTATATTTAGGAATACAATAAATGGTATCACTGATCATCCATGCATGGTTTAAGTCAAATTGGGGTGATTGGAAAATCTCGATAGTGTCTTGAAGGATAATAATTACTTTACAGAAGTCTGATTGTGGGACCCACTGCCTTATATTAAAATAACACAAAACATGATATATATCACTCATTATGTTTCTGAGTAAAATCTGAAGTATAAGTTTAAAGGGACAAAAGATATTGACAATCAACTTAACCAGTTTATTTTAAATAAAGCTGGACAGAGTCTTGACTTGATAAAGAACTATATGATCTCATTTTGAAAAATTCTTTCAAGAAAAGGAAGATTCCAGTCCATGCTCCTGTTCCTCCCAACTCGTTAAAGCATCTACTATCATGGAGATGTGAGAAGGATTCCGGTCACGCTGTGATCAGATGTATAGACAGGTCTTATCGAATCATTGATCCAGCAGACTTGATGAAGTTTGGCAAAGACGACTTACTCAAGCTGTTACACTGCCCTATTTCAGCTGATGAGTCTGTTTATTTTCTATCTTGCCAGTACGTATGGATGATTGACCGGATCCTGATAAACAATGGTATGCCTATGCTGGTTCTTACAAGAAGGCGAATGTTGACTTTGATTGATTATGTTTCACCGAGCCTAGGGGGAGATTGTAGAAGACTAATCAAGGCTCGGCAAAACAATTGAAGTCTGAATGAAGTCAAATTCTGAAGATTGCTTGAGCGAAAGCCAGACTCACGCGAAATCAAGTTTCCACGCGAGAAGCAGCCTGTGCGAAAGACTGAATCCACGCGAATTAAAGAAGTCACGCGAGAAGCAGATCCCACGCGAGTCGCAGACCATGCGAGACAAGCTTCCACGCGAGATGAAGACTCACGCGAAAGATTAAGCCGCGCGAAAGGCATCTCGCGCGAGAACCTGATGTTTAGTATAAATAGCTAGATTTCGTTTTGTAATTAAGCTTTTCATTCATTATCTTCCTGTACTGTGCGAAAACTGCACAAGACCTGTAATAGGTTGTTTGTTCAATCTAAGAAGCATTTTATGTTCAATCCAATCTTCTTTTATATCCAATCACGTTTACATTCCGCATTCACGTGATTGAGATCGTGTGTTATTGTTTCTGGGAGAATATCAGAGGTTTTACATTTTTTTCTTTCCAAAATCTTTCAATTTTTTGTAATTTTATAACGATCTTTAAGGAGTATGACACACGTGATGTCCTTTCTTTATACTTTATTCCAATAAATTGGTGGATCAATTGCTATAAGCCAAACATGTTTATAATCATTCATGATATCGATAAGAAACACAAGTTAATATTTATTTTCTTTATTCAATACGTTATAATAATTAATCTATAATATATAAAAGACATATACATTAAAGTTAAAATTATGTGATTTTCAACATTAAGCATACCATCATGGTTAGAAATTATATTCTTACATGTTAAGAATACCAACTACTAAATCATACGTTCTACCATCGTTTAACATGTTGAAGACAATTTTAAAACTAAAAGCAAGTTATATATTGCTATAATCTCCATAATAAAATTGCATTTTTGATATTCTTGAAAAAATCCACTAGGCATCATTCTTAATATGTTTTGTATCCAACAAAAGTTACTAATAATAAATGATCGTAGAATAAGTTCCTATGAGAAATATAACATACTATTACAAACAATGCATATAATTAGTTTAAATCACATGAATTAAAAATTAATAAAGTGACATATTTTGTTTTTGGTTATATAATATTATAAATAATAATAATAAATACGGTTTAGAGAGGTGACTATTTAAAACAACTTTTAGTTTATCTTGACACTTTAAAGGAGATGTCAAATTTAGTTATATGTTGAAATAATGTAAATCCTCACATCAAGACGACAACATAAGTTATAATTTATAATAACATAAGATTCATGAGCTCATAACATGATAATCAATTTGTAATTTGCATTTATTCTGTATTATCTTACTTTCAAACTCTTCACAATTAGTCAACGAGTTCAATATGCTAAAACAAACAAATTCAATTCCCCTACATGACTTAAATCACTATTATCTTTTTATAATGTAATTGTTTTTTGAAATATTTTGTTAAACAAACACAAACATGATTGTTTATTCAATTAGACAATAATAAATCAAAGCTATCATAGTTTTCATATATATAGCACGTAAACCAACAACGTAACAATATCATACTTTTTGAATATATTATGTAACAATTATAATCTAAGTAATATTGATAAGTCTCTTTTAATGTTAATGTCATAAATAATTATCTTCTTTTAAATAAATCAATTACAAATTAAGTAATATATGTATAACATATGTAATCATCATTTAAATTTTATTGATATAATAATTATCACATTTGAAACTGACATACGTTATATTGTATTGAATATTATGAATATGAAACATCATAATTATTAGTTTATAATAAATTTTTATTATAATTATACTAATTTTATTTTTCTTTTTAGTTACTTTTTATAATAAAAAATTTAATAAGTATATTTACTAATATATGAAACTTTTAATGATATGGTGTAAAACATAATTAATATAAAAAATCATTTTGCAAAAAAAATCAATTCATTGTTGGTAGATAATAGTTTAATATCGTTGTTTGAGATAATCATGAAATATATATATATATATATATATATATATATATATATATATATGTTTTTTTATTCGGATTTAAAATCTTTATCGGTAATTTTAATTTCTTTGATAGTAAAAGATGTCGATTTTAACAAATATAAAGTTTTCTTTGTTCAAGAACGTATTATTACTAATTTATTAAAATAGTATATATAATTCTTAACATAACTTAAAAATAATATAAAATATAATATGGATTTTATATATCAAAACAATAACAATGATGGTAAATCCAAACATAATCCAAAATTGTGTGAATTTACAATATGAATTACTGTTTGAATGGATCGAAACAAGAGTAGAGATTTTTACCTTGTGATAATATAATCCAACTCCAAATAACAACTCATGCTGACAACGTGTTGTGAAACGACGACCTGCTAGCAACTAATATATGGAGTATATAAACATAAGGCGATATGATTATAGGGAGAATGATTTGGAGAGTAGAAGAACTCTTTAATATTTAGAGATAAAATATTAAATAATAAAATTCACTATTTATAAGACTATAATATTAATACAAACATACTGAATTTAAAAGTTATAAAATGATATTGATAACCATTAACCATATTTATAAAACTAGTTGGTTTCTCCCCCGCGCTTCGCGGCGGGTTGAACCGATACCTGGGTAAGTCGGGAAAAGGCTCGGAAATGCCTGTTTGTTGTGACTGCAAACTAATCGTTTACCATGCCATAACAACAATGTCAAAGGCCATTCTTTTTATCGTCATCGCTTATCATCCATATTTATAGAAGAGTGGCTGTAAACAGAACCATTGCCAAAACCAAAGACTGTCCATCATTGCATAATCAACCGAATATACCGATACCAAGTAAGACATAATCGTGACCATCATCATGCTATTCCGTCTGTTAATCAACCCCCAAGTAAGACATAACCGAGAAAGCCCCAAATTGGTTACTGTTCATCGTTTACTGTTCATCGCGTTTACTGTTCATCGTTTGGTAATATAGAAAAAAACTATTGGAAGAAAAGTGGGATCGGAAACAGGCTGGTTCCCTCACCCCAGCTGTCAAACCATTATGATTATTCTATTAGTATAAATAAGCTTAATTGAGAGTAATCAAAATCAATACATCAACTTAAAATAATTAAATTTATATAATTAAATTTAAACAGAAAGAAAAAAACTTAACGTATATTAAAAAGACTTTAACTTTCATTTAAAATGGCTACTTGGATCACTAACAGGTTACGGGCTCACCGATCATTTTCATTACTTGAGTACGAAATCTTGAAGGAACTAGGCTGCCACGTAATCGAAGGGAGGCTTGTACATCAGTTCGTCTCCATCAGTCTCGAATCTGAGACCACCCTTAAAAGAAAACTCATCTTAAAGCACTAAAAGAAGGACTGGTAATTTCTGATATGGACATATTAACACGACACGACACGAAGTTAAAAGGTTTCGTATTTGACCTAAACAAGTTTCGTGCTTAAACATATCAACTTGTTAAGACACGATAAATTTCATGTCTAAACATGCTAAATATCTGTTAACATGTTAAGATCAGTTAAAAAACCTGTTTATAATTATATATTCTAATTACCAAGTTGTATGTACACATTTTACTATTTAAGCAATGCAACTTTTCACATTCAACTTTGGCCCCTATATTTTTTATCATTTACAATTTTTCTTTTTATATTTCGCTCGAAATTTTGAAAGTTAACACGTCGTAAGGTGCGTGTGTGGTTTAACGTTGTTACGCTTATTTTTCACGTTTAGCGGTCTGTCGGAACGTGCAAGTCTTGGATCAAATTATTTATTGTTTTTACTGTTTTATATTTCTCATGTGTAGTTTACATCTACTTTCTGTTCGATTTTCTTTTTTTCGTTTTTATTTTCTTTATTACGATATTTTCCGATTTTGGTGGTCGCTCATGGTGATGTAACATTGTTACTACTTGACACGGTTTTACGCCACCATCGCAACGCGGAGGCTTAATACTAGTTATATATATAAACAAGACCCTAACTTCATTAAACATGTTCTTAAGGTTTCTAAACAGGTCATTTCGTGTAACCTGTTTCTTAACAGGTTCGTGTTCGTGTTTTACAATATGACACAATAAGTTTTTGTGTCGTGTTCATATCTGGCATGTTAGGTCACCGTGTCTTATCGTGTCGTGTCTGACCTATTATGTCAGCCATAATTAAAAGTAGGTACCCCATTTTGATTTTAATTTGTATCTTATATTATGGAGGATGATTGTGAGTTGTTCTAAGTGAAGGAGAATGAAATTTTAGAAAGATTGTACCGTGATTCCCTATATTTGTGAAAACATGATACAATCCTCATAATTTTTTAAATATTTTTAAAAATGATTGTAAATTGACAATAAAGAAAAACTAATAATAAAAATATAAAAAAATATTAAAAAATATTATTTAATTGAAGGAGATTTTTGTCGTAAGTATAATGATGATGACGGAAAAGTCTACTCTCAGATAATAAAAGGGCCTAGCTAATTACACGCCCTGTCAGGTGATACGCGGACGCCCTTTGACTTTTCTCACGGCCCGTAAAGGGCCTCACGGGCCGTGAGGTGTTCGAAATCTAATTTTCACAACTACATCTACTCACGGCCCGTGTAGGAACAAACGGCCCGTAAATGTCCACACCCACGGCCCGTTAACAAGCTCCATAACGGCCCATGAGGCCCGTCACGAGCCGTAGTTGTCCTTCTGAGAATTTACTTTCCTCGATTTGCATGCACTTTTAAATTTTATAATTATGTGACGCGACGTATTATTCCTTGATTCGATTTAAGATTCTATATAAACCGTTATATATATGACTTGTTATATACGGTTAGTGAGAAACGAAACAGTTAAAATGTCTTCTCGTGGAGGTAGTAGAAGACGTCAAAATGAGTCCTCTTCAAACTCACGAGATATTGTGGAAAGTATTCCTGATCCAATAGATAACCATAATTGGCAGAACGGGAGGAACTGGTCTCAGAATGTTATTCACTTTATACGTAACGGTGATTCCCAAACATATAGAGTGTATTACATGGGTCATTCCGATATTCCGTTACAATTTTGGCGTGAATTACTCGGAAACGTGTCTTTAGGTACAGAGGTATGATTTAAAGTTTTTTTAGTATATTTTATTTATTTTAAAATTCTAACAATTAAAAAAGCTGTTATTTTATAGCATGTTCGGGCGTGGACAAATAGACTCACAATATGGAGATACGAAGAAATACGTAGAACTGAAGAGTTGCCGGGTAGTGATCGTTGGACGATTCTCCCATTTGAGTGGTTTAACTTAATATACTTGGGGTCCGTTAATGGTAACGAATATGGAGACGGGAGTGACTGTCTATATCCCGCGTTATGGGAAGTTGATACGGTAATACTGTTTTCATGTTTTACAATAAAAATCATGAATTTATAACCGTGAATTAAATTGTTTTGTAGGTTTACGTACCAATGACTGATGACGAAGAAAATTGGTATCTTTTTAAGATTTCTATGTACTCACTACAAGTTCGTATATATTCTCCATACGAATGCCGACCAAATACGTGTGATGATTCATGGTGCATTCATCGTAATGCCCGAACGATTTTCGTACAATTCGAATCGTACTTTTTACATTTTCTGTCACGTATACAATATTGGCAGCACTCCGGACAAGAACAAATCGAAGAACTGGTGGTATCGGGTGAAACCGTTTGGCCTCCTAACGCCGGTCATATTGGTCGAGATTCGGGAGTTGTAATTTGTATGTTATTGCGTAGGTCGGTTCAAAATAGATCTTTAGAGTGGCAAGAGGTTAGCTTACAGGATGCTTGCTTTAGATTCCGAAGATTTATGGCAGACGAACTGTATTGTAGACGTGTAATGAAGAACAGTAATGAAATATTTTATAAAAACATAAACGTTTATTAGTACACTTTATTAAAAACGACAAACCGTTATTATCACACAATAATAAAACACACAATTTTTAATCTTCTTGATCTTTATAAAAGATCCAAGCCGCAAAATGGTTAAAAGAAATTCCAAAATTCTCCCGATATCTTTCTTGAGTTCTTGTCATAATATCCGTATCATTCCATAACGTATTTCGATTTTTGTAAACGTCTTTGTAGAGCTGGTGAAATGTCGTGACCTTCCTTCTCAAGTCAGACCACTTGTTGCTAAGTTCACGAGTGGTGCGATATTCTTCACGTTCGAGAATTTGATGAAAACGAGTTGAAACACGGTTCCAAAATATTGAATTTGGAGGGATAGTCCCTGAATTTTCGATACAAGATCTTACTAAAGTGACCTCCTCTTCATCCGTCCACGGATTTTGATCACTTGTAGCACTCATCGTTTGGGTATTGAGTAAATTTGTGTGAATTGATTGTGTGAAGTGGTTGAATTTATAGACTTAAAAAATTAGTATACGGCACGTGAGGGATTTTACGGGCCGTTTCATTGTCACCATACGGGCCGTGTAGTGTCAACGGTTGATTTTTAAAAATTACAAAGTCTCGCGGGCCGTGAGGTTTGTCACGGGCCGTTTGGCAAATAGGTAACGGGCCGTGAGGACCGTCACGACCGTGAGGCGTGATAATATATAGGACCTCATGGCCCATTTGTTTATTTACGCCCCCTAAACACACATACGATTTACTCTGTCACGACCTCCGTTTTTTCATCATTTTCATACCGTCGACTCCTTACTACGGTACGTATGCAAATTTGTATTTTATTTTTGTGTATTTATCGTTTAAATATATTAAAATTTTATTTCAAAAATCTGAAAATCTGAAAAATTGGGGGGTTACGGGCCGTGAAGCGGTGTCACGGGCCGTAACCGTTTGAATTTTCAAAGGGTTACGGGCCGTGACTTCCTTTCACGGGCCGTAACCCTTTGAAAATTCAGAGGGCTACGGGCCGTGAGTCAGCTTCACGGGCCGTAACCCTTTTTGTTGTTCTTGTGAATTTAATTTTTTTTTTTGCAGATTATGCCGCCCCTCAAACGTACACGTCCGGAGACTGAGCCCGAGGGTCAGGGTGACTTTCTGGACCCACACACTGATCTTCGTTTTTCGAGGGAGACACAGCCATGGCTTAAGCTGTGGAAGCTGATTGGACGTCCCCTGAAGGGGACACGCACCATCGACTGGGACGTGCTAGAGGAGGTCGGAGACATAGCACGTGCCCAGGATATCATTGGGCTGGACGGAGAGACGCCGTGGAGGCGGATGTTTGATTTGGGATCGAGGAGGGGCTACCAGGAGCTGACGTTGCAGTTTTTGTCTACGTTTGTGTTCACTCCCGCCACTGAGGATCAGGACCCCCGCGAGCACATAGCGGTTCGATTTATGCTGGGGAGCGGTAGGTACGAGTTCACCCTCGCCCAGTGGGCGGTGACTATTGGATTTTACACCCACGAGGAGACGCAGGATCCTCGTTTTTATTCTGACGAGGTCCAGTCGGAGGCGGCTCCTTTGGTTGGATGGTGGCCGACCATTTCCGACCAACCGTGGGAGGGCGCCATTAGGGCGACCTCCATTAGGGATCCTTTGCACCGGTATCTACACCGGTGCATTGCCAGCACCATTGCCGGCAGAGACCAGAGCATGGAGCAGGTGTCGCTCCTTGACTTGTTTTTCTGAGGGCCTTGCTTTCACCTAGACGGGTGAATCTAGCTCACTGCATGGCCACCTATTTTTTGAGCGTCATTCAAGGCAAGGTAAAAAAATATTTATACTAATTCTTAATAAATAAGTATTATCTATTATGCGATTCATAATTATGCCTATTGTTTGATTGTTTTGCAGATGGATAGCCCGATTGTTTGCGGCTCGTACATCACCGTCATTGCCTCGCGCTTAGGGTTGTTTACGGACGCCTTAATTGCGAGGCAGACGACGGACACGCCGCCTCGGATTTTGGGTCGACAGACCATCATGGCCATGGGGATTGCCGCCAAATTTGGCGACGACCTCCGATGGTCCACTGATGGTGGTCGGACCATCTGGCAGCCGGTGCCGGACGTTGGTGAGGAGGAGGAGGAGCTGGCGCCGCAGCAGCAGCCGCAGCCCCAGCCACACGCCAGAGCACCCGTCCCACCGCCTGTTCCCAGGACCATCATTCGGCAGATTCCGCCGACGGGGGAGTTTATGGCGGATTCACTACATTTGGCGCGCCAGTCCCACGCCTTGCTAGTATGGATGGCGGTGCGTACAGCATTTTTGCTGCTAGCCAGGGTATCGACCTCCCCCCTCGGCCGGAGTTGCCTCCGTTTATCAGACGACCTGCGGGTGATGACGAGGAGGCTGCTGGTGGTGGTGATGCGGAGGATGCTGGTGGTGGTGATGCTGGTGGTGGTCATGACGCATAGATAGTAGGATTTTATTTTTTTATTTACCTTTCATGTAAAAAAATTGAAAAATTATGTTTATATATTATGAGTTATTTTGGATGACGTTTAAATGTTTAATTATATGTTTACAATTGGTTGTGCTTGTGGAGGAAGTGGTTTGTACAAATAATATTAAATCAACCTTTTGGAGAATAAAATCAGTACTTGAACCTACTCGTCCCACATAAAGAAATATATAATCCTTCAGAAAATCCGACGCCAGGCTCTGAAATTATATAAACATACTTGAATCTCAGTCGGAAAAGTTGCACTGAAAAACATACTTGAATCTCAACATATATTATGCATCTCATATCATTAACATTCATACACACCTTTTATGCTAACCAAATGCCCAGCTCATATAAACAAAATTCAAAGGTTGAAGAAATAAAGAATTGAAAGAATTGATAAATGTGTTTACATGTCTACAATTCAACAACAATAAAGAATTGAATAAATAATAGATTACATGTTTACAATTCAACAACAATAAAGAATTAAATAAATAATAGATTACATGTTTACAATTCAACAACAATAAAAAATTGAATAAATAAAGAATTGAAAGAATTGATAAATGTGTATACTATACTAAATCTATATGTTCAACCGGGTCTACGGGCCTTAGTTCAAGATATTTTTGAATTCGACTTCCGTATATAGCCTCCCAATCATTGGCGTTTTCTGTTTTGTACAAATGCCAATATTTGCTCGGAACAGGCATTGGATAGTCACCCACTAATCGAATTCTAATGAAATGGCAATCTTGAACATAAGCAATTGAAATTATATGATGTTCACTGATATCATGAGGAGATAACCAGAACGGGAAAAAAGTAGCAGAGTTGCCGATAGATATAAAAATTATAACCACTCGAAACCTGTTAGCAATAAGGATTGTAGCAGGTGGCACTGTCATCCAATTTCTGTGTGGAGCCGCACCTAACCCGTTCCAGTTTAATGATTCCCTTATTTCGTTTATATCAGGAAACATCGCAACGTACCTATGTCTGTTTTCATCCAACTCAGATATAAGTTCCGTACGTATAAAACGCCAGTGATTTTCACCATATCCCAGTGCGAGTGCTATAGCACAAAAACCACAATTGCCGTCCGCTAAAACATCATCCGCACCTGAAATATACGGGAAAAAGAATGATGGAATCCAGCGGTTAAACCGGAAAAAATTGTTTTTATCTTCGTCGCCCGGGATATATGAAAACTTGGAACTCTGTTGAGATAATCCATCTTTGGCTCTTGATTTCGAAGACATGGATTGACTGCGCTGCAAAGGCCCTTGTTTTGACTTCACCACCGAACTTGAATATGTTGGCGGACCTTCAAAATTTTCTCTCGGTTGAACATATGAACTATGTCTGGGGGGGTCTAATATTGTTTCTTTTTGCTTATCTTTTTTTGGACGACCCCGTGTATATGTTTGGACTTTAGGAGGTTTTTTATTCGTTTTTGAAGGATTAACGAAAGATTTGAAAATATTAATCAAAGATCTTTTCACATTTTCGGGTTGGACAAGTAAATGTTTTGTCACCATCTCCATCTCTTTATGTACATCTACTTGAACCTCCCGTACAATATACGCGTGTGAAAAATCTAGCTTCCTCCAAAAAACATCAATAGCATCGAGCGGGATACATTGACCTATAAAATAATATATTAAATAAAATATAATAAAAGTTTTCATGAAAAAATAAAAAACGTAAAAGAACATTCACCTGTTTGAAAGTAATTGTTTAATTTACAAGCACACGGAATACCACAGCTGATAAAAAGATAGCAGCCACATGATTCTTTGGATATAATTAGATGATTTATCCTGTTAATCTCACCGACTAACATATCCAAAGCCACAATAGAAACGTTACCTCGCAGCAATTTAAGCACTTCATGATTATGCTGCACCATAAGCATGATTTTGCTTTTGGTAATACTTTCTTTTATAGCAATTTCCTGGGTAGCTAAGATATTATTAATGAAAGGAATAAATCTATCCAGGGTGCTATTGGTTGCTTTCAGGTAACTTTTCAACAACGAATGTTGGCTCTCAACTCGGTTCGTTGTGTGCTGACCGAAGTTATAACTTCTATTTATCCACGCCGACACAAATCTCTCTTTGTAGGGGTCCAACCAGTTATTTTTTAGGTACATCAGCACTCCTATTTAAAAAAAATGTACTTATTTTTATGTAAATATACATATATTTTTAAGAATAACACTAGAAAACTTACTTGAATGTTTGGACACCAATCTGCGATAAAGCCGGTCGTAATTATAAGCGTATATGTCCTCCGTTTTAGAGTTAATAAGTACCGACCACACATGCTGAAAAGCACCCCACTCTTCATTTGAAAAACTCGCCTTACAATGTTTAGCAATATTTTCTGAAATATGCCATCTGCAAAGTAATCGAACAGCACTCGGAAAAACTTCTTCTGACGCATTCATCAGAGCGAGGTCTCGGTCGGTTAGTATAACACGGGGCTCCATACACTTATCTTCCAGCGTTGCTTTTAGTTGCTCTAACACCCATCTGAAGTTGGCTTCACGCTCATAATCAATGAATGCGTGAGCAATAGAAAAAGATTTCAGGGTGGATGTCACACCAACCATTTGAACAAATGGCATTTTATACAAGTTAGTTTTGTATGTTGTGTCAATCATCAGCACGTGTGGGTACGCACGCCATAATGTGTGAGATGTGGGATGTATAAAAAAAACCCCGTCGACGGTATTTGTCGGTTCATCTATGTGAGGGGTGTAAATATATTGATGTTGTTGTAGTATAGAAAAAAAAACCTGCATTGGGGTTTCACCAATTCTGGTGGACTTTTTTATTTTTGCCCGAGCATTATATATGGTTCGTAACACAGACACGTTATTGGGATTTTGTTCCCTCAACGTGCCTAGAATGTTTCGAGGGTCAATATTTTGCTCGATCAGATTCTTTACAGTAGAAAGCTCATTTTCGGTAAGCCTCATTGCGTATGCATGTCCTTCCAGATGTTCAGCAGGTTCATGGTTATGAGTATCATCCACAACAACTATAATCCACCCATCTCTCTGCATCTGGTACTTACCCTGCAATTCAAATTGACAGTTTGTTTTTTTTGTGCCACTTTTTCTTAGAGTGGATGCTCCCTTATATACACCACCCCGATCACATTTCAACCAAATTTTAACCACCAAACCATTCGAATTTCTTTTTGAACGTTTGGTGACAATAACGAACCCATTTTCTCGCCCCACGTTAGTTGCCCAATTAACTAATTCTTCACGAGATGAGAAAACCTAATCAATTTAATATTTTTAGTTAGTTATTACTAAATGAAAGTAAACTGAAAGTAAAATTAAATATGATATATCTTATAACCTGATTCGTGTCGTATAAACCTCTTTTACCGGAACCAGAACCGTCATTATCCCCGCTGCTATCGCCACCGTTATCACCCCCGTCATCGCCGCCGTCACTCCCGCCGTAATTGGACGCGAACTGTCCTAGATAGTTTGAAGCAGCCTCATCGTAATAACCGTAACCCTCCTGAGGGTAATAGTTAGATTCCGAACCGAATAAATAGTTGCTATCCCAGAAAGACATCGTAACGTTAAATATTAACGTTAATATAGTACTTGAAATGGAATATTGCGTTTATGTAGTAGTTAAAATGAAATGAATTTATATCGTAGAAATTTGAATTATGAAATGAATTTATAAACTAACGTTTATATAGTAGTTAAAATGGAATATTGCATCTCGTCACATAATTAACACGAATATTGAGGAATATTACGTCATATCAAATAATGTAATAAATACAAAATTACACGACTATCGAGGAATATTACATCATATCAAATAACGTAATAAATACAATACACGAAAAACGAGGAATAATATATTTCGTCAAATTATTAAAGGTGAAACTAGGACCCGTAAAGAAGTTAACGGCCCGTAAGTGGAATGCCAAACGGGCCGTGAAGAGCTTCACGGGCCGTGAATATATACGACCGTGAACATCTTCACGGGCCGTTAAGTTCTTGAATTACGTCTTCGAATGACTGATTTGACTACCGACAGACCATACGGCCCGTGAAGAGCCTTACGGCCCGTAAGGAGGGCGTCTGAATATCCTAAAGGGCGTCTCTTTAGTAGGCCCCTAAAAAAACATCCTGATCTAATATTCAAAACTCAAAAGAATTGGTCTTGTTGTTAATGGTATCTCTTGCAGCGGATAAGAAACTAAAGCATCATTATATTTTAATCAACATTTATAACTAAAATAGGAAAGGGTGAAAACAATGGGCGCTATTAGTTCTTGAGTGCTAATGCTAAAGTTTGTTTGGGAAAATGCAACCCATTTGATTGATTGATTTAAAACCCCATAAACGATAATAAAAAAGGGTCGGGACACCCCGTTATTTTAAATCAACACCCCAAATTTCTATACGGGTCGTATAGCCTCATACGCGTCGTATAGGGGGGTCGTATAGCCCTATACGGGGCGTATAACCCCCTGACAGCCCCCTGAATTTTTCCTCGTAGTCAATGTCGAAATTAGCTATACGCGTCGTATAGCCCTATATGTGTCGTATAGGGGGGTCGTATAGGGCTATATGGGGCGTATAGCTCTCTGAAATCCCCCCTGAATTTTCCTCGTTTTCAGTGCATTCGACCCTATACGCCGCGTATGGACCCATACGCGGCGTATAGGAGGTGTCAATTTATCTGAGTGGGTGTCTAGATATTAGGACCCATAAAAAAACGTATTATGAAGATTTGATTAGTTGAATCATCTAGAACCTTAAATTCTATAAACCTATATTCTTTAACGTGTCATATCTAAGCTTACCCATATATGATTCATCATATTTCCTTTACACATATACACGCATATATTTAACTAGCTTTAGTAAACTCGTGTATTACACGGATTGAATAAATAAAATATTAATATAATAATATTTATTAATTATAAAATAATATTTTAACATATAATAAAATAATAATATCAACTTTTTAAAAAAAATTTAAACTTTTTTCTGAAAATAAATAAAACATTGGTACGTATATGTGCAACTAAGCAACTAGCGTATACACATATACATATGGACAAAATGTTACTAATACCATATCATATTTCTTTTAAAATCATATCTAAAATACTAAAATCACTACTAGAAAACTGGACAATTACCACCAAAATTTGCAACAAAAAAATGGTTATAATATTTGAGACCGTTTTGCGACCGAAATCAAAATGAATGCAAAATTAGCTATTGAAATCAAAACTATCATAAAATTAGCGACCAAACAATACTCGGTGGCAAAATGGTCTCAAAATAAACGACCAAATAAGATTTGGTAGCAAAATAGTCGCAACATTTGCGACCGTTAAAGTGTTATCGCAAAATGGTCGCGAATAAATGAAAATAATTACAGATAAAAACAAAAGTTTTAATACGGTGGCAAAGCGATCGATAATTCTAAGACCGCCTAACTACGATCGCATAAATGCATCAAAATTTATGACCAATTTGCAACCGAAATTAAAATGATCGCAACTAGCGACCAAACAAGATTCGGTGGCAAAACGGTCTCAAATAAACGACCAAATAAGTTTTGGTAGCAAAATAGTTGCAACATTTGTGGCCGTTAAAGTGTTATCGTAAAATGATCATGGATAAATGAAAATAATTCCAAAATAAAACAAAAGTTTTAACACGGTGGCAAAGCTTGCGACCATTTTGCAACCGAAATTAAAATGATAACAAAATCAGCGACCAAACAAGATTTGGTGGCAAAATGGTCGCCACATTTGCGACATTTGCGACCTTTAAAGTGTTATTGCAAAATGATCATAGATAATAAAATAATTACAAAATTTTTTTAATATAGTGACAAATTGCCTAACTACGATGGTAATACGGTAGCAAAATGATCTTAACTTTAGCTAGCAAACAAGATTTGGGAGCAAAATAATCATAACATTTGCTACATTTCAAGTGTGGTCGCAAATAAATAAAAAGAAATAAAAAAACAATAGTTTTAGTGTGTGTAGAAAAAAAATAACATGAAAATACATATTTAAAACAAATTAAAAGTCATTAATGGTTAATTATGTTCAATTAAGGTTAATTGGGGTCACTAATAGTGTTCGATATTTAATGATTATCGGTTAGAGTCATTGATAAGCAGATAAGGGTACTGTTGGTCATTTGGGGTCATTCATAACTAATGAGGGCATTATTGATTAATTAAGGTAATTAGTGGTCAAATAAGGTCGTATATGAGTTGTAACATCTGCCATTATTTTTCCAAGTTAAAACCCGAACCCATTTTCTTTTATTTATAATAATTGTAATGGATCAAACGCATTAAATGTCCAATTTCTTGCCGGACCCACGCTCACATATATCTTCTTCTTTGTAACTGCAATGGTTGCTTTCAAATCAACTCCCATTTCAACAAACCACCGAGATAAATGGCGACTATAATGAGCGATTTCATCACGATCCAACTATCACTTAATACCACTCACAAACTCCCAATTTACCCTTGCAGGAACCCTCATTCGCACAAGCTCCATATTGTGCAATATACATCTATGCAATCTGTTCGATTGAAGCCATCAAGGATAAGGAAATCGTGTATTGCTCGAGAGCTCCGATTCAGTTCTGTCTAAATCTTCAAATTGGCTTAAGTCTACTGTTGAGGTAACATTCTAATCATATGTTCTGTAAAGGTGTTCCATAGATTAGTTTATTTGATCTTGATTTTGTTAGGGCAACTCAAACCTTGCTTGAGTAGGCACTCGATTTTGTTCCTACAACTCAAACCTTGCTTAATTAGGCACTCAATTTTGTTCATATAACTCAAAAGTTGCTTGATTAGGCACTCGATTTTGTTCTTGTAACTCAAACCTTGCTTGATTAGGCAACTGATGAACACACTAATAATTAGTTTATTTGACCTCAATTTTGTTCCTACAACTCATATTTGCTTGATTAGGGGTTACAGTTAGTCTATTAATTGAATGAGTAGTACTTGTAGAGCTAGAAACCTGTTTGAGTAAATGAAAATAAGCATTTTTGATGAACTTTATGGATTCAAATTAATAATGTTCCAATTCTGAAGAAAATAGATAGTTATGACATCAGGTAGTTTAATAAGCACTGGTTTAATTTTTATAATCATTACTTAATTCGTTAATGCAGACAATAGGATGACCTAACCCATTTTGACCACACTAGAAACAATATGTTTTGACCCGAACCCTTTACACCGGTTTCCTAACCCACCCGTTGTGCTTTAATTATATGGTTATTACATGTGTGTGCTAATGTTTTCGAGGCTAAAATTCACGCGTGTGTGTTTTCTTGATGGCAGTGGATCATAAAGTGGTCAAATTCTATCAAGAGTCAGGTTACTGCAACCAATGATGATGGCAGTAGTAAGTGTATTCTAGGTTGGTGTGCATTTTGATACAACCTCTTAGAAATCACATTGAACAATATTCATATTTTAGGAAAATACAAAAGAAAAGCAATTAACTGTAGCATGTTGTTTGAGTGAACATGAATATGCTTTTATTGATGTTGTTACCCATCTTAAGGTACTTTTTGTGTGTATTTTGATACAGCCTTTTAGAAATCACATATCTTGGTTAGTTCACATTTAACTTTTTGTTGTAATTTGAATTGTATATGGGGAAGTTCCTTGATATATTCATCTTTAGTTCATTTGGTTCTTGTTCTATGCACTTCTTAAATATCATCTAGGGAAGTAACAAGATGAGTGGTTTGGTAATGGGTCAGTTAAAACATGTGTTTTTGTGTGTTGGGGTTGATTTGCAATTTCTTTTTATCCATTTTGTAATTCTATCATACAAAGATTTAATGCAATACATATGCCTACAAAATGATGTTCTTGGGTTCTTTTAACGGAAAAAATGACGTCCATGACATATGTGATAGACGAAGTTGGTGGCATGTGAGTATGGATTGGGTTATCATATAATAAAAGCAATTCAATTAGCGGCTATTTGCAGTTCAGTCTTGAAATGTAAAATAGACCCAGTTCAGCCTTAAACTAATACTAAAGTAACTGAAACATAGTAAACTTGCAGCTGAAATGAGCTTAAAAACATTGATTAGGGGCCCTAGATTAATAAGAAAAACATGTCTGACTTATAGTCAGTGGGAGGAGAAATGAAGTACACAATTTATAAGTGCTGGGAGAAATGCATTGCTTGTAAATTTCCTGATTTGTTGCGTAGGGTACGAGATGATGCCAAAGCAAGGGCAAGAGAAAAGGATTTAAAAGTTGGGGATGATATGTCCGTTCTTATTGACTTTAAACCACCATGGATAAGAAGCGAGACATGGAAACAAATGATTGACATTTGGAATACACCTGAATGGAAAGTAAAATCTCAAAAGAATAGTGATATTAGAAGTAAATCAATCGGAGGAAAATATACAATTGTATCTCAAACCTATCTGACTGTAAAAAGAAAGGTGGTAAAACATGTCAATTAACCTTTTTTAGTATATATACATGGTCAATATTATATTTTATTAACTTCTAAATTCTACCCTCATAGGCTAAGATGCTTGGGCGTGAACTGACACCTCATGAGATGTGGAAGCAATCACATTGTAGGAAAGGAAGTAGGCCATTGGATAAGTATCTAAGTCATAACCAGTCACTGGATTCGAACTTTGATTTGGAAGGTAATATTGAAGAAGAAAATCTGGACTGGGTTGATGAAAGGGCAAAGGAGACTTGGGTAAGTGTACTTGTTAGAATTCAAAAAATATTTTCGAAAGAAAACGAACAACTTTTTAATACAATGAATTTAAATAATGTAATTACGTATTTATCCCAATAGGTTAAATACGAAGGATATCTTGTGGAGAAGTACGGGAAAGAAGGTAGCGAAAATGTTGAGTTTGAAAACGATTTATGGTCACGAGCTGCTTGGGGAAAGAATAGAGGAAAAGTGTACGGGTTAAACAATGTTAGTGACCCACATGTACATGGTAGATAAGATCCCGAGGTATGTTTATTCTTATAGTTTGGAGTAATTTAGTGTTTGGATATGGTTATGAAAGAAAAGTATTTGTTGAAGTATTATGAAATTCTTATACATATTCGATTGATGGGAACATGAAGTAAGTGGTTAGATATGATTCTTTTGTTTTATGTAATTGAATTGGCTAGTGATAAAGTTTGAATTTAGCATTTATATATCATATTAACTCAACAAACCGACTTGACCCGTTATCCTTCTTTATAATTTTGAATTTTTGTATTTATGCATTCATTGTTTTATAGATTAAAAAGTGTTACGAGGTTATCAAGGAGCTTGTCAAGAAAAAAAAGCAGAGAAAGAAGAGAAAGAAAGGTTAAAAGGGATTATTGCAGAGTTGGTGACTGATAATGAAAAACATAAGGTGGAGAAATAGGATATGCTCAATAAGATGACAAACATTGAAGATATGTTAAAAAATTTAGTTCGAAGATAGACTATTAACACTTTATTTTGACTCTATAAATATTTATTATGTTATGATAATTTAGGTTATTTGACGGTTTTAACATGTAATGTTTTGAGAATGTTTTATATAATTTAGAAATTTCTATGATTGGGTGAATTTTATAGTTATTCAAGTTTTTAATATAAATGACAGGTCTAAACCAGTACAAAAAATGGCATTCTTAGTTATTTTGATCACTAGCCACGTGTTCTCAAATTGGAGGCAAAACCGGTAGGAAAAATGGCAGAAACATGGTCTCAAATTGGTGACAAAATCCCAATCATATAATGGTAGCAATTATTAGTACCCAAGTAGCAAAATGGTGGCTATAATTAGTGTCTAGTGGTCGCAAAATGGTGGTAAAAATATTGGTCGAAAAATCGTAGCAAAAAAACCTACAAATAGAGACGGTCTCAACATTTTAGATTGGTTTTTGTGGTCACTACAACCAGGTCGCAAACTATGTCAGTGGTCATAGATTGGTGGCAACAGGGCAACTGCCACCATCGTTTTTCCCACCGCGATTTTAGTGGCAAAACGGTCGCAATAGAGCAATTGCTACCATTTTGCGACCAAATGAGTGGTGGCAAAAACTCTGTTTTGTAGTAGTGAATCCTGGTGCATGCCCAAGTGTGGAGTAGCAACTTATCTCGATTTTGGAGGCTCGTGATCGTTTGTCTAATGGGGCTTTAATTAAATAGCCATAATTTGAACTAGAAGACTCCGGTTTTGGAGTGCGATTAGTCAAATGACCGTTGGATCGAACAACACGTTTCTAGAAACCGTTGTTTGGGTCATCGTTCCCGCTAAAAAACAGCTTATTGAACTTTTTATTTTAATCTAGTTTTTGTTGGATTTTTTTATGACCCAGTTTTTGGTCCCTTTTATTTTTTAATGCAATTTGACTTTTGGCTTGCTTCTTATACTCATGTAAACATTGGGAGACGATTAGTTTTGAAGTTTATAAAATATCAATTTTCTCCCTATCACAATTGTGTGTTAGTGTATGATTATCCTGATTATCGATATTACGTGTGAATCAACGATAGTTAAAAGAATTTTTCATGATATTCTTTAAGAATCAACAAGTTTAATTAGTTATCTCATGCTTCCGCCTACATCAAGTCCACATTTATTCTACTTAATTTAATTTATGTAATAAATAGTACAATGAGATAAACACCTAAAAATATTCATATATATATATATATGTATATAAGTATGTATATATGTGTATATATATATGTATGTATGTATGTATGTATGTATGTATGTATGTATATATATGTATGTGTATACACACACACACATATACATATATATACACACATATATATACATATATATATATACACACACACACACATATATATACATATATATATATACATACATATATATATATGTGTGTGTGTGTATGTATGTGTAGGAGATGGATCAAATGAAAACAATGTGTATAATTGAAAACCATAAACACTATCCAATCAAGTAATTTATAATTGATTTAAATTTCTAATTGTTTATAATATATTATAGTAAACTTCAACATTATATTTTGAGGTCATTATATATTTTTTAAAATAAACTTCAAGGAACGTTGATGATTACGAAACGACTTACATATACGTAATTTGTATGAGATATATGTAAGTAACTATTAGTTGTGCACTTGGTAACACGTACTTACATATACATAACCTCTACATATACGTAACTCTTATTGATACACTTTGTAACACGTGCTTACATATATGTAACCCTTGGTTTTTATGATTTTCATTTATAATATGGTTTTCAAGGGATCCCTCCCATATTATATATACACACAGGGGCGGACCTATATAGGGGTGAGGGGTAGCCTCCGCTACCCCTCAATTTTTTACGCATCGTGTAAAAAATTACGTTTTTATGTAAAAAAATATTTTTACGGTTTTACGTTACCCCTGAAAAAATTTTATGTGGCCCCTAAACAAATTTTAAATTCAAAACTTTATAGAAAATTTTAAATTTTATAAAAACTAGTTTTTTAACCCGCCGCGCGTTGCGATGGCATCGTACGCGGTGTGATAAAGTATAGACTAAAAATCGACCCGACTTGTCTCCAGACTAAATTCACATCGAACCGTAAAGCAACTTGAAGTTATAACGTTTAATGACACGTATTATACTTGACCCGCCTATTTTCCAAACAAAATTATGTCAAAACGTAAAACAACTTAAAACATACATAAAACCACTTATATTACAATCGTCTTGACTCGTTTCCGAACTAAATTTAGGTTGAAACATAGAATAACTTGGCTTTATACCGTCGAATAAAAAAGTTTTATATATGTAGACTCATTTATGTATAAATTTTTCATAAAAATGTAAGCGAACGTCAAAATATAAAACATCTCAAATCTTATATAAATATATGCATGAAAACGTTTTATATTTTACACGACACGTAGGTAAAAATACCAATGTTAGAATTAGTGTTTTAAGTAAAAATTGCACTGGTGTAGAGCACTTAGATTTAAATTCAATAAATAAATACTATTATTATTATTATTATTATTATTATTATTGTTGTTAATTATTAGTTGAGTTAATATATATGTATTAAGACGGGATCCATAAATGCAACTAACAGTCTAACATGAATCAAAATGTAAACTTGAAGACTTATGTGGTTAAATGCCAAACTATTAAACATTTTGTCCTCATTTGAAAACTCCTCAAATCCTACTATTTCTTTCATTCTAAAATTAATAGTATGTAATAAAGTATGTAATTAGTGTAATATTTCATAAAAAATATTACCTTTTATAAAAATATTATAAAACCCAGTTACCCAATTAAATTAAAAGCCCAATTTATTAAAAAAACTCAATTAATTTAAAAAACACAATTTAATTTAACCCAATTAATCTTTAAAAGCCCAATTAATTTAAAACCCAATTTATTTTTAAACCCAACCCAATTTATTTTTAAACCCAACCCAATTTATTTTTAACCCAACCCAATTTATTTTTAACCCAACCCAATGTATTTTTAACTAAAATCGAATCCCCCCACCAAAAAAAAAACCCTCTTTTTGGATTCTGCTGCTTTGCTGTTGCGGCTGCCTGCTGCTGCTCACGACCATACGCCCACCGGTGACCGCTCGCCGCCTCGCCCGTCGTCGCTGCTAGGCCAACAATCGCCCCGTCGCCGCTGCTCCGCTGCTCGGAGCCTCGGACACCACTGTAGTGCGCCAATGCTGCTGCCTTCTAACTTCTTAGCTTCTAAGTTCTAATATTTGAAAGATTTGAAGCCTTGAATCTTTGAAGAATTGAAGGTATTCTTGATTTCTTTTTACATTTTAGGTTTTAAGTATTATTTGCAAGATGTTTACTTGTTTAGAGTAGAATATTGATTTGTATTAGGGAATTGTATTGAATTTAGGTTTATTGACAATTAGAGATTTGTATTGGATTTATGGATTTGTATTGGATTTAGGGATTTGAATTATGTTATATGAATTAAAGATTAGAGATTTGAAATTAGGGATTTGAAATTTATGAATTTGAATTATGTTATTTGAACTGAGTTATATGAATTGTGTAATCTTAGTTTGTTCTTTGAAATTGAATTAGGGATTTGAAAGATAAGAAACAAGTTCTTATAAGTAATTTTTTTAAAAGAAAACTTTCAGAGGAAGATATTGGTTCTAATAACGATGATAATAATGGATCTACAACTCCTTTGAGTTCAATTCCCTTGGTTTCAATTCATTCGGGTTCAATTTCTTCAGGTTGAATTCCTTCGATCCCAATGGATTTTATTTGAATGATCTTCCTTCGGACCCCTTTGATAGGCCTCCTATTGCTAGTTAGCATCCTAATCAAATGGATGACATAAGAAGACACTATCTTGTTAAAAAGGTTTTTCAACCATGAAATCATAAATTTCCTTTCAAAGAGTATTCTAGTGGGCAAAGACGTTTTAATATAAAATAGTTTGATGCATATCCGTGATTAGAGTATAGTACTAAAGTGGACAAAGCATATTGCTTATATTGTTATTTGTTTAAAGAAACGTTTGATAAAGTAACAAATGAGGATGTAATGCTTCGTTTTCAAACTATGAAAAACCTAAGAGGAGAGTTCTGAGATCAAATAGGTATTTCTTTAACTATCTTTATTATCATGTTTTTATTATTTATATTAATATATAGTAAATTTTTTTTTCAAATTACGGTACCCTTGAAATAATTTTCTAGATCCTCCACTGTACACACATACATATATAATCACATACATACATATGATTAAAGTATCAAGAAACATATGATGGCATATGTTTTTTGATTCACGTTTTCTAAATCCCAAGTAGTTTATAAAGTTTGAGAGGGCATTTTCTGCACGTGCTTATTGTTTGTCATACGTTTTTCATAAACTTATCGACGTCATTACTATATGAGCAAGAAGCCCATGCACTGTGGAAGAAATAATGGGCAAATGGGCTGATCCACCAAGGGAAAAGGAGTAGCACAGGCCCGTCATTTGGGCCCATTTGTTAAACAATATTTCAAATCCCGTATAGGTCCACCCACCCAGTAATGATAATGACCCAGCCCACTTCTTTCGTGAATGTTCTCTTTGAGGGGTTGTTTGTCAGCAGAACCAGTCTCTTAATGGTTCAAATATCTGAATGGTTCAGATATTTGAATGGTTCAGCTCTTAATGGTTCAGGCTGTTTGTTTCACGAGCAAATATCTGAATGATTCAGACATTTTCCTTAGAATGGTTAAGCATTATACTAATGCTGAATGATTAAGAGGTTTAATGCTGAATGGTTAAGATCTCTTTTCTGAATTGGTCAGATATTTGTCTTTGAATAGTTAAGCTATTTACTATCTCTTAATGATTCAGACCTCCTAATGGTTCAACACTTAGGTGGTGTTTGTTTTTCTACAAAAGAGCTTCTGAAGCTCTTTTGTCTGCGCCAAAAAGAGGCGGGCAGACGTTTATGGTCTGCAGAGTGTTTGTTTTTGTGAAGACATTTCATTAGAAAAGGTCTGCGTGACCTCTTCCCCAAGAAGAGGTGGACTAAAGTCTTCAGAGATCTTCCCACCTCTTCTTCACATTTCAACCCCAAACCCCCAATTTTTGGTCTGCTCCCGTCGCCTCCCCCCACCGGCCGAACCATCCCCAGCCCTCCCCCCACCGGCCGAACCATCCCCTGTCGATCCACCCCATCGAACTCCACCATCGCAACCCACCATCATCATCATTGACGGACACCCACCATCGAAGCCCCCCACCATCATCACGTTGCATCCCCAATTGACCATAACCAGGCCTCCGATGGAACATGAGGCGTTTATCGGCGGAAATCTCCACCGGCGAAAGCTCCGGCGTCAATGGCTTCCCTTTCCCTCTTCTCCTTGCTGATCTCCGGTGGCCGGAGATCTTCTGATCGGTTGTTTCTTCAACACTGAACTGTTTTTGATCATTCATGGGTTTCCCTCTTGTAATCCTTTTGGAAATCACATGTTTCTGCTCGGGATCTCGAATCTGCTTCAACTGAGGCATGATTCTTCACTTGAAATCCGTTCAAACAGCAGATTTCAAGAACCAATGAAGCATAAAACGAGAGCTTTATGTGAAAAGAAAGAGGGTATTGCATAAAAACAAAGGGGAATTCAGAGATGAGAGATTAGAAGGTTATTATAAGAGGTTGGAATAATAATAATAATAAAATAATAATAATAATAATAATAAAAAAACATTCTTGCAGACTGCAGACGTTTGGTCCACCTCTTCTGCTACAGATGTCTGCAGATGTGGTCTGCAGACTGCAGACATTTTACCTCTTCAGAAACAAACAGCACCTTAATGGTTCAGACCTCTTATTGGTTAAACACTTAATTATTCAGAAATTACTAAACAACCCCTAACTCTAGAAGTCACAAACTCATGATTATCGTCGTTTAGAGTTGCAAAAACCGTGTTCAAAATTCAAACTGGGTCAAGCTAAACCCGGTTCTTTTCATGGTTAAAATATTTCAAACCGGGTTTGACCAGGGTTTCAGCTGGGGTCTAACCTGGGTTCATATTATGTAACTTTAAAGAAAACAATCTACGATGGATTAGTGAACGATCATCATGCGATTTATTTTTATCGTAATTGCTATACAAATAATTAAAGAAAACATTAACGAATCATTAGAACAAAAACTATCTGCGAATTGTGATATTTATTTACTGCAAATCTGAACTTCCATTTAACTTTTTTTTAACTCTTGAACTGATTGCAATTAGTTGAGGGAGTGTTGATTTTAGAGTATTGAATTGCGATAAACGTAATTCATATTTCTGTGAAGCGACTACAATGAGTTTATCTTTTTTTAACAGTGTTTAGAGCTACCCCTAATACCCAAGTGAGTCTTACTAAAACTTTAATTATGTTAACTGTTCATATTAATTTTAAAACTTTAGACTTGACTAACTCAAGAACACAATCAAGGAGGAAGTCCATCACTATAGAAAACCCTCATTAAAACTAACAATCCTTAGCGTGTGTGGTTAAAGTGAGTTACTCAAGACAATTAAAAATAAGAAGGTCTTGGGTTCAACTCTCACTCTAAACAAAAACACTGAGGGTTAAGCAAGATATTTTTCCCAGTTGTGGGTTTCTTTTGAGGGGATTGGGGGGTATGGTTTGAGTTGAGAAATGTATAGATGAACTCGATTAAGATAACACTATCCTTCAAAGCGGTGTCGTATATTTACTAAATAAAAAATAAAGAAAAACCCCCAATGAGTTAGATTTGAACAAAGACATTAAAAGATCACAAACTCAAACCATCAGTCCATATTTTCATGAGATGATTACACAGGCTTAGGGTTGGCTCTGTGATGGAGCTAGGTGCTAGAGTACTGCTGCAACTAGATTCTTATGTTTATATAAAAAAGGCTAGAGAAATACCATGTTTTCTTAGTTGTCCACTATGGAACTTGTGTTGGATCCCAAACTCCTTTCCTTGGCGGTCCATTATGATTGTCCCTTACAACCCATAGCGGACCGCTATAGCCCAAACTCCTTCGTTCCAATTACGCCTACGACCCACACTACAAAATATTTGATCATTAGCGGCGGCAATTATTGCCGCTAATACCCCTGTTTGTCGCCGCTAATGGTATTAGCGGTGCATGTCGCCGCTAAAAGGTCGCCGCTAAAAGTTAGTTGCTATTGGTCAAATGTTCGTCGCTAATAGGTCGCCGCTAAAGATGTCGCCGCTAATACTATAGATGTCGCCGCTAAAAGTTGTCGCCACATTGTGGTTTTTTTTAACTATTAGCGGCGACATATGTCGCCGCTAATGTTTACTTTTTAAAAAATTTTTTTTTTGTTTTTTCAAAAATCCAGTTTTCATAAAAAATAAACCTAGATTTTCTAATAACATAATCTAATAACATAAACTACAATCTAGATTACGAAATATCATACAATCAAACATAGATAATTAAGCTATTCAAACATAGATTACGAAATATCATACAATCAAACATATCATACAATCAAACATAAAATAACCTATTCATCCCCCTCGTCTGAATCATCTTCTTTCTCTTGATTTGGAGCCTTTTGCGAAGCAATTAATTGTGTCATTTGTGATATAAATTGCGCATTTTGGAACAGACTTGAAATTTGCTCCTGCAAAAACAAAATATACATTTATATTTTGACAAAGTATATGAAGTGTAAACCAAACATACTATGTTGAACTTAACACATCCAAGTTTAAGTTATTTTGACCCGTTTAACCACAAATCATGTCCTTTTCACCCGTTTTGACCCGTTTAAGCTAAACTTAGATAATTAAATTCTATTTTAGCGATTAAAAGTCATAATTAACCTAAAACAACTATGATGAACTTAACACATCCAAGATTAAGTTATTTTAACCCGTTTAACCACAAATCATGTCCTTTTCACCTGTTCTGACCCGTTTAAGCTAAACTTAGATAATTAAATTCTATTTTAGCGATTAAAAGTCATAATTAACCTAAAACAACTATGATGAACTTAACACATTCAAGTTTAAGTTATTTTGACCCGTTTATCCGTAAATCATGTCTTTTTCAACCGTTTTGACCCGTTTAAGCTAAACTTAGATAATTAAATTCTATTTTAGCGATTAAAAGTCATAATTAACCTAAAACAACTATGATGAACTTAACACATTTAAGTTTAAGTTATTTTGACCCGTTTATCCGCAAATCATGTTCTTTTCACCCGTTTTGACCCGTTTACGCTAAATTTAGATAATTAAATTCTATTTTAGCGATTAAAAGTCATAATTAACCTAAAACAACTGTGATGAACTTAACACATTCAAGTTTAAGTTATTTTGACCCGTTTATCCGCAAATCATGTTCTTTTCACCCGTTTTGACCCGTTTAAGCTAAACTTAGATAATTAAATTCTATTTTAGCGATTAAAAGTCATAATTAACCTAAAACAAATATGATGAACTTAACACATCCAAGTTTAAGTTATTTTGACCCGTTTAAACTCAAATCATAATTAACCTAAAACAAATATGATGAACTTAGATAAAATGATGCACTTACCTGTGTAAATGACTGAGGAGTTTGTTCGTGATCATGTACAAAAGAGCTCGTCCCTGAAGATGAGAATGATTTGCGCCCAATCCCCCTAATATGTCCACGCCGTTGTCCCAACACTGACTCAAAAATATCGACTTCATTCAACGTTGATGATCCACTTTCTTGATTTTGGGTTTGACTTAGCTCATCAAACCTTTCCTTTAATTGGTTCTGTATTAATTAATAAAAATATATTAACATATTTATACATACATAAAGAACTCGTTCCTGAAGATGAAATACTTACATATTGTTGTTGTGTTACCTCGCTATCAAATGTCCCATCTTTACCAGTATATGCATCATGAAACGTCTCCAGTCTGCTTTTATTCTGTTGTTAAAAAGTATAATATATATTAAAAAATACTAATATATAATACACAAATATATAAATTTAAATCATTACATTCTTATAACAATAACTACTATATGAAGCAGTCCCCCCACGGTTTGTATATATTTGTTGTTGACGATTTGCTTTGTTTGAACTTGACACATTTCTATATGCGTCACTCATAAAATAGTCAACGGTTTGGCTCCAATTTTCATGATTCATTCCTGGTGGAGGATTCACCCTTGCTTGTTCTACATTTTCGTAGCCTCCAACTCGATCAAAATGTCTTTTTGCCACATTTTTTCGATCTCTAAATCGCTTGAGAAACACCGAACGGATTCCACCCTCTATCTGTGCACGCTCACGATCTCGCAATATCTCATCAAAGTCAAAGCGTCGCTACATTTAAGTTAAATAAAATAAAAGTTAGTTATGTAAAATTGAATAACAAACATATAACTTATAAAATTTTACCGCCATATGCTCTTCCAAAGCATTTTTCTGAGCATCGGAAAGATTTTCATACGAACGAACATTAAAAGGAAAATTAGCTTCCATGTATATCCCCACCTCGCGAACAAACATATCATTAAGTTCGCCAACGGGGGTATA
This sequence comes from Flaveria linearis, assembly GCA_024085815.1. NCBI lineage: Eukaryota > Viridiplantae > Streptophyta > Magnoliopsida > Asterales > Asteraceae > Flaveria > Flaveria linearis. Next base: position 15,301,486 of record CM044008.1, read on the forward strand.
CGTGGCAGCTCTATCAAATGGAAGAGATAAAGGTCCTCCCTTTTTAGCTAGCTCTTGCTGTAATTTCTTATTTTTCGCCTTGCCTCTTGTTTTACGAGAAGGCGTGCCTGTAATTAGATTAAAAAATCATTAATTGCATCATATATTAATAATAATTGAATAAACATATTAATAAATTAATTATAATAGTCATTACCATCTAACGCGTGACTTTCAGGACCGTCAAATGGAGGTAGTGGTGGATCCCTCGCGCCATCACCACCATGGCTCATAACATCAGCCATAAGGTATGCGAAAACAATCCACAATGAAATCATATCTTTAAATATAAGATTTAGAACATAATGTTAAAATAAGAAGAAAGTCTTGTAGTCAACATGAAATACAAACAAAGGTTTAGATAAATAAATACATATACAAATCCTAACAAATCATAACAATTTTTTCAATCAGAGTCACTCTCATATACTTTATTATCTCCGTCAGACTCTTCGGTGTTATAATTAGAATCGTCCTCATCATAATCAGCCTCGTCTTCAAACACCTCCTCAGCGATGACAGTTGGCGGATTAACTTCACTTGGAGTCTCGCCTTCGGTGACATAAGTAGGCATGTTATGAAAATATTGTGTGAAGTCAATGAAAAGTACGCTATTAGATGAAGAGTGGTTATGAACAACGTCAAGATCTTCTGTCAAGTCATTGTCAACATTTTGAATGTTCTCCATGACACCATCATTGGTTGTAGGGCGATCCCAAATTTTTCGATGATTAACATTCTCGACGACCCACCGGTGATTATTGTTTTGATTTCTTCGAGAAGGTTCTCGGATGTAGAACACTTGTTTAGCTTGGGAGGCAAATATGAGTTGATCGTCTTTGTCCCATTCACGTTCTGTGTTGATACTAATGATATTATTGTCGTATGAAACACCACTTCGAGTATCAAACCATTTGCAACGAAATAGGACAGTTGAATACCCATTTGCATAATGTAATTCAATAATCTCCTCAACTTGCCCATAATATTTCTCACCATTCTCTCCCTCCACTAAAACACCGGAGTTTTGCGTTGTGCGTTGCGCGTCACGATCAACTACCATAAACCTAACACCGTTGACTATGAAAGCAGTGTAAGTATAGGCATTTACATCCGCACCCATTGAAAGAGCATACAACTCTGAGTGAAATTTTGGAGAATTTTGTATTTTCATCGAATAAACCTAAGAAAATATAGACTAACACGTGTTATATAAGGATTACCTAACAAATATATAGTCACACGTGTTAGATATAGATTACCTTCTCGAAGAACCATGTTGGAAATTTGATTTTAATATCCTCATGTGGACATTCAGATTTAAATTCACTACAATATTGATAAAAAGATACAATAAGTGAGAAATAAAATATATTTAATTAATGATGCGAAGTTAAAGATAGGAAACTTTACTTCATATAATCTCTGACTTCTTGACAGCTATTGAGCACAAACCATTCTAACTTAAGCTTTTCACTTGGAGAAAGGTATTTCATCTTTGTTGCACTAACCGGACGACATTTAGACTCAAATGCATACACGTTTCTTTTTGGGATAATGACATCCTTGTTTCTGTCCGGGCGATTAAACTGAGTCTCAACATCTCGAAGGTATCTCGAACAAAATGATAAAGCTTCTTCAGCAACATAACCTTCAGCTATACAACCTTCCGGCCTTGCTTTGTTTCTGACATAATTTGTTAATTTTTTCATATATCTTTCAAACGGATACATCCACCTCATACATACAGGACCATCACGAATCGCTTCATCAGGTAAATACAAAACTAAATGAACCATAATGTCAAAAAACGCCGGAGGATAGATCAACTCTAACTTGCACAATATTATAAGAATGGCATCCTTAGCTTTCTTCATATCCTCGACCAATAGTGTTCTTGAGCAGAGTTGCTTAAAAACGTACAAAGATCAACTATTGGTGTATAAGTATCTTTGGTCAAAAAGCATCTAACCCCAATCGGTATTAAACGCTGCATGAGAATATGACAGTCATGATATTTCAACCTACTAATATTAGTATTGTTATCTACCACTCTCTTCCTGATATTAGATCCGAACCCATCAGGCAATTTAACATCCTTTATAAACTCACAAAATAACTTTCGATCACTGATCTTCAACGAGTATTTTGGGTGTGGACTATACCACTTGCCATTCTTTTTCTCCAACCACTGCCTACTCCGAATATTTATATTTTTCAAGTCAACGCGTGCATTTGGCGTATCTTTGCTCTTTTCATTCATTAGAAGATTTCTCGATATGCATCACATCTAGGTTATGTTTTAGCTGCAGAGAAGACCAATACTCAAGTTTGAAAAATATGCTTCGTTTCGACCAGTTCAACTCAAACTCCTCCCGCTTTAATTTTACACCTCCAAAATCGGGATGTTTACCCGGCAAACGATGGCGTAGACGACTAAGTTGAGCTTCTATGTCTGTATCATTAAATTGTTTCGGAGGGGCTCTGATCTCGGGTTCTCCGTTAAATTCTAAACTTGTTCTCCACTCATGGTTAGTATCTAAGAATCGCCAATGACCAACATATACAACTTTATTTGTAACACGCATAGAAGGAGTGTCTTCGTTACAAGTCGGGCATGCTTTGTAACCCTGCCCGCTCCAACCAGATAAACTACTACGAGCTGGAAAGTCGTTTATAGTCCATAACAACGCCGCTTTCATTGTAAAGAACGTGTTTGTCGCCGCGTCTTTAGTATGTACGCCTGACACCCACAACTGCTTAAGCTCATCCACCAACGGCCTATGAAACACATCCATGTCTTTCCCCGGTGATTTAGGGCCAGGAATCAACAATGACAACATAAATGAGGGCTCTTTCATGCATAACCATGGAGGCAGATTGTATGTGGTGAGTACAACCGGCCACGTGCTATGAGCCGAACTCATGTTACCAAATGGATTAAAACAGTCGGCTGCAAGCCCTAGGCGAACGTTTCTCGGTTCCCTCGAGAAGGTGGGGTACCTTATGTCAAAATCTTTCCATGAGGTACCATCAACAGGATGTCGCATCGTACCCTCTTCTGATCGTCCGGTACTATGCCAAATCATATCCTTTGCTGTGTGCCTTGAAGAATACAATCGTCATAGTCTCGGGGTTAAAGGAAACCATCGTAACACCTTGTGAGGTAACTTCTTACCCTTTGTATTCGTATCAACCCACCTACTCTCATTACAAACGGGACATTTTTCTAACAAAAGGTTTTCTCCCCATAAAAGAGCACAATCATATTTGCAGACATGTATCGACTCATATCCTAAACCAATCTTTTTTAATGTCTTTTTTGCTACATAATGAGAAGGAGGGATTTTATTACCCTCAGGATGTAAAGATTGTAACAACTCAAGAATCTCATCAAATGAGCTATTAGTCCATTTATTCTTCACCTTGATATGCATAAGCTTTGCTAAAAATCAAGGGAAGAAAACTTAACACAACCCGGACATAATTCTGATTGAACTTCTTCTAACAAGTTCTCAAAATCATCATGGATACCACTACTCTGCTCATGGAGACCGCTACTCTCCTCCATAACGTCTTCGATAACGTCAGCCATTTTGTTTGTTGGCGCAACGTTATCCACAACTACAACTTCAGGAATTAAACTTTCACCGTGATAGATCCAATCTTTATACGACCGGCACATGCCCCATATTTCTAAATGATATTTCATTTTAACCCATCCTAATAATACGGTATTCTGACATTTCATACACGGACATCGAATTTGACCATAACTGTCGGTAAGTTTTTGCACATATCTATAAAAGAGCTGAGTCCTTGTTGATACTCAGGTGATCTACGGTTCGGATTAAGAAGCCAACTTTTATCGACAGGCATGATTATGGAACTGCAATACGTATTAGGATTTAAGTGGATGAAAATTTATCCACGAAACATGATTAACAAAAAGTAGGACAACGGATTGAGAATTCAAAAGGGTAAGCTGCTATACCCACTTTTTGAATACCTTATCTCATATATGAACGTGCCTCACATGATTGTTTGTTTAAAAAAATTCGTCAGCATTTCCTCTTAGCTCCCAAGTATATATATACATATAGAAATATATACTCGTGGAGCAAAGAGAAAATAAAAACTAAATTTTTCTTAAACAAACAATCATGTAATACACATTCATATCCTAAATGAGATAAAATATTTAAAAAGCAGTCCCAAAACAGGGACAACCCGAAATTAATTACTAAATCAATTTCGGGCGGGTATTTCTAAGCTCGTGATGATTAGAATGAAGTCACAAAACCTAAAAGCTTATAACATACAATAATTGGTTCAACTAATATCACTTTTCTTTTGGTTTTCTTAGTAATTGCCTCAAAATAATCTCTAACCTACAAAATATCAACTAACTTCCAAATATCAAATACCCAATTAATTTTTAATCAACTAACTAGCAAAATACCCAAATCCATTTATTTCTAACCTACAAAATACATAAATACATTCATCAACAAAGCATAAACTCTAAATATCTCAATTACCTTAAAAAATATCTAAACAATTTTTAATCAATTTTCAACTAACTAAATAACACCATATAAACAATTTTCAACCATTTCAACAACTAGTTTACCAAACATCAAATGCCCAATTAATTTTTAATCAACCAAATAGCAAAATATATTTATTTCTAACCTACAAAATACTAAGTTGGTGTTTGCACAACAATAAAATAAAGAAACTAGAATAACATCAAGAAACTAAGTTAGTAATTCACTTAACATAAAATAAAATAAAAACAAATTACCTCAAGAAACTCAAACGACACTTAGAGGTGGCGGTGACGGTGGCTCCGACAGATGGGAGGCGGCTCCGGTGGAGTGGTGAGGGAGGCCGACGGCTAGGTGGTGAAGGTGGGGTGTTGGGTCGCCGATCCGCGAGCTGGTGAGGGTGGGGTGTTGGGGAGCAATGGTGACAATGGTGACGGTGGGGTGTAGCCGGAAATCGCCTGAAAATGCCTGAAAATCGGTGGTGTGGAGTTGGAGGGAAGAATGAAGATGTGGAGGGAAATCGATGGGTTATCTCAGATCAGAAGCAATAGCGGCGACATGTCGCCGCTAATAGTGTCGCCGCTATTGCTTCTTGTACGACCAAACCCTCGCCGTTGGATCTTCTTTTTAATGAACGGCCAGATCAAGTTCAGTTAACTGAAACAGATTGGAAGCAATAGCGGCGACTTGTCGCCGCTAGTAAGTCGCCGCTATTGATGGTCGCCGCTAATGCTACAAGTCGCCGCTAAAAACGTCGCCCCTATTGCTCGGTTTTCTTGTAGTGCCATATACTCGAATGTCGATCTATCCATTAAGCCGAGTGATCACACTCTCTACAGCCAATATTATTTATTTTGATAGTTCTTTTTTCTATCAAGATAATAGATTCTTGCTATGTAACTTTTCTTCACCATATTTGCGTCATAAATTACGTTTAATTCGAAAATCCTAAAATCAAAACTAAAATTGGAATTAAGTTAAAATTAAATATCGAGTCTGATTCAAATCTCAAAACCCTAGTGATTCATCCACATTTTGCATGTGAGTTGCTATTATTATAAATGTGGATCTATGTGATTCATGTTGGATGCATTCCACAAGAAGAAACCCATCATAATCTTCAAACGTGAAAGAAGCTTCACATGCCCTCTTGCATGTTAAACATGAGCACTTTATTAAACATTTTACTACCTCTTTTTTCTTCCACTTATTAATAAATATATTGTTAGTCCTGAAGTGCTTTTAAAATATATATAAATGGGATGAATACACTATAAATTATTTATTTACTAATAAATCCATAAGGTTTATAAGACTTCTTATGAAAATAACTATGCAAACAAGTATCACAAATATAACAAATGCGTATTTTAATTTACACATAAAATCATCTTTCACACACCACATTGTTACCGATTATATATGGTAAATGATCTCTAAAGATACTAATGCAAATCAATGAAAACTTTACTTCTGTTTTGTACATGTGTTTTATAGACTTATGATTGATGAAGTACACCGTGCCACAAAGGTGCATATTAGTTCACATGTGATTAAGTTCAATTATATATAAATATTATTCGAAGATCAATAATAGAAGTAAAGGAGTTTAGAAAAGACCGCATAGAAGTAAAGGGATATATAGAAGTGACAAAAAAAGCCTTATAACTGATAATAATAACAGTTATATCAAAAATAAAATATGTAAAACTATAAAATGTGAATTAGTTTTCTATACTTTTTTTGGTGTTTTATGTACGTAAGATGAAGAATGAAACATCCATTGACAAACAACAAATGTATAGCAAGGCAAGCGTGTTAAATTATGAACATATGATACTCAAGCTTTTTAATGTTATGTTCTTAATTTATAATACTTTTTCTTAAAGATAACATTTATATATCATTCTGTAAGTTCATAAACGTAGTAACAATGTTGAGATCACAGAGGTATGGATGTATCAGATCTCAAACCATTAATTCAGATGCGACGTTATAAAAAAGCACAAACTGAAGAAACTTATTTAATAAATATGATAACATGTGTGGTTATATAGTTTATTACAAATCAAACGGAATAACTCATTTGACCTATAAATTCTCACATCTTTACCTAAAAAGTATGCCTCAAGTTATTTATAATTTGGTTGCGTTTGACTTTGTAACGTACTTTGTAACGTACTTTGTTTATTTGGTTGGTATGTTACGCTTTTTAAATGCTTGTATACTTGTAAATAATTTACAACACTAAACATTACCACAAGCATGTCGTTGTAAATTGGATGCATGTGTTACATGAAACTTTTCATACATGCTACTCTATTTTAAAAGTTTTATTTATAATCTAAATAGAGTCAGTATCATTACAAAATCATTTTTTATTTTCAGAATCAAAATAACCATTGATTTACATAATTATAAATTATGAATCATTTATTTACATAAATGTAAGTTAAAACTGTTGATATTTAGTTGTTTACATAGTTTATTGTTTATGTCAGATATTTTACATATGTAAAACAGCTTAAGTATCACAAGACTTAATTTATATTTATGTAAATCAATGGTTGTGTGGTTCTGAAAATAAAAAGTGATTCTGTAATTATCCTAACTCGATCTAAATATAATAGACAACGTCTCATGTTTCAGTTGTTTATAATTCACTAATTTTTATTGATTTTTTTTTGTTTTTTTTACTGAACTCAATTGTCTTCTTATTATTATAAGTTAAATAAGTTATACTTAGATCTTAATCAAATACGGTTTTGCTTAGAATGCAGAAAATTAATATAGTTTAACGATTATAATATAAACTATGAACTGTGCTTCCACTAGACGGGTTAAAAAACTAATTCCATTGGTTATTGAACGTATGTAAGAACAAACTTAACGTGAATTGACATGTACTTCTATAATACTTACAACTTTGTAACTTCTTTAATATGGTTCTCACAATTCTCTCCTTTCATGTGATTTATTGTGTACGCTTTGCGTCTTGTGAAGCTTAAAACTCGTGGCATGTGTTTATATCGACTATATGGATAAGTACACATATAAGTGATGACATATGTTCGTACATGTGGCTTGTTATCAGTCTTGTTATCAATTCAACACCACAAACTATTAGCAAATACCATTAGATGCATGTTCTATAAATAAAAACCTATCATTAGCTTTAAAACATGAAACGTGAGCCACAAGTGCATCCAACATTTAACTCGTTTTCCACTTTTCTGCCTAAAACAAATTAGCATATGTTTGTGCATATGGCCTTTTATCACTGATCTTGCAAATTAAAGCCACAAATATTATTTTTCAAATATAGTTTTTTAATTGTCTAACATTGAAGTCCTCTTTAGTTTCTATGAACTTTGAGTGATAGATCTCATGAACATGAATTTAAACAAGAATTACTAAATGGTTAGGACCCATGTTGGCTTTTGGATCTTGTGTTTTTGTTTGATCATTCATTCAAAAACGATGCAAAGACTATTAAACTATCAACCCCACTCTAAAAACGTGTTATAATTACATTAGATTCATGGTTTGTTGTTAGTTATGATTAAAGTTCATGATAAAGTGCTACTTTATATCCTCGTCATCGTTCTTTTGCACTTTAACTACTTAAACTGGAGTATGAGTCTATCTGAGTGGGGATGTATCGACCTTTTTGTTGTACGCCTAATCGGTTGTTTCATCGATTGCTCTTCAAGTGGGACCGACGAGCTTGTGTTCGTACCATCTTTGTCATATTCATGATCAAGTGCTATGGGAGATGATGACCAACAGTTACGAGCCAAACAATTCAAGGAGCACAATATACTCACCGATCTTTAAAATGCAACAAATGTTGTCATCATTAATTAGCAAATCTTTGAATTTAGATGTATAATTACTAATTATCTTTAATTAAATTACAATGTAAAAGGATATATCAATTTATCGAAGCAGGTAGTTCTAAAATTGCCAAAGGCATTATAGCCCAGCGGCATCTTGGTGGTGGGATAAGACTTAGGGCCTATTAGGTCATGGGTTCGAATCTCACAAAGGGGGGGTTTTCTCATAATTATGAGTTTCCTCCTGAATTGGTGACTTGGTGGTGGAATATGATCGCGTGGTAACACTGGTGGCACGATGATACTCCAGTGTTCCGTGAGTGATTCCAATTTAGCCGTTCAAAAAAAAAAGGTAGTTCTAAAATTGATCAATTAAGCTTGGCTTTCAAGATTGTGTGGATGGTGATTTATTCTTAGCTAAATGCAATTATTTTTTTTATTTATTTATTTAGTTAGCTAGTTAGTTATTTATTTACGTAATTAACCATGCAAGTGGTGGCAAATCTTGACATGACACGATATGAAATAACTGTAAGGAAACATTGGATTTTTTTAGTTAAAGTGAATTGTGGGACAAACTCATAGTACAATAAGGTTTGCAAAACAAACGAGATACGAATTGAGTGCGTATTCGACCAAAAAAAATGATTCCGACGCTAGGATTGTACGAACAAAAACATTAGAGTTTTTGTTAAGGCCACGTGTTTGCACGTTTCCCTCAAACAATATCGGACCGGTCATAAACTTGTTTCTCGGGTTACAATAATAAGAAGCAGTCTGTTGTAGATGACAACTACTACAATACTACTAATATTCATTAGCATGTTGCTTGGAAAACGTTTGTATTTGTGTGTTCGAGAATACCTGAGAGTATACAAATTAAGTCTCTCTACTAGCCCTTCAACCCTCTCTCTAAGACAAAACCTTAGTTTTATAGTTTGTCAAGACAAAGAAACCTCCAATATTGCATTTAACTTTTATAAACAGAATGTATATATTAAACAATTTAATAGGTTTAATAACGAGTTAAATTTGTTATTTTCTTTGACTAAAATATTATTATCCCAATATTGTCGATTGTACTCGTTGTGAGAAACCTAGTTTGATAACTACACACCAGCGACGGGAACCGAGCTCATCTCTCACAATCTTTTCATTTCAAACACATCATCTTAAGCTTTTATATCTCTTTCATTTTAGCTTTATTTTGAACATGTGTTCATTGCAAAGCTCTCATCAAGAAGTTCACAAGCATGTTACACTACAAAAATTCCGACCATTACCGGCGACACGTGTCGCCGCTATTAAGTGAAAAAGACCGCTTTTAAGTGAAAAAGTTGCCGCTATTAAGTGAAAAAGTCGCCGCTAATGACCAATAAATCACTGCTAATAATGTCGCCGCTAATAACCATAATGTCGCCGCTAATAAGGCGCCGCTATTTGTGTCTGTTAAAAATTTCTAATGACTATTAGCGGCGACATGACTGTTAGCGGTGACATGTCGCCGCTAATGGTCAATTTTTTTTATATATTTTTTAATTTTTTTAATTTCTAGTTTTGGACCCAAATAAACATAGATTTCCTAATAACATTCATTCAAATTTCATACAAATAACATTCATATTTTCCAATAACATTCACAATATCACAATCATACATAAGTACAAACATAAGTAATTTAGTCATAAAACTTAACATAAGTACTTTAAAACAAACCTAACCCGATTATACAATACGCTATTCATCCCTCTCGTTCGAATCATCTTCTTCGGCTTGATTTGGAGTCTTTTGTGAAGCAATTAACTGTGTAATTTGTGAAATAAAATCTGATTTTTGAAACAGACTTGAAATTTGCTTCTGTAAAAACAAAATATACATTTATATTTTGGAAAAGTATATTAAGTGTCAATTAATTATGTTAAACCAAACACACTTAATATACTTAGAAACATTCTAAAATTATATCATTTAAACCCATTTTGACCCATTTAAACTAAAGTTAGATAATTAAAGTCTATTTTAGTGATAAAAAGTTATAATAACCTTAACCTACTATGATGCACTTAACACTTCCAACTTTAAGTTATTTTGACCCGTTTAAACTCAAATCATGTCGTTTTCATCTATTTTGACCCGTTTAAGCTAAACTTAGATAATTAAAGTTTATTTTAGTGATACAATATCATAATAACCTAGGAGGTGGGGCGGCGACGGTGGAGGAAGAATGAAGGAGGACGATGACGAGGTGGGGTAGAGGCCAAATGAAGGTGGAATCAGAGTTGGGTTGCGGGTGGTAGCAGTGGCTGTGGAGGTGGGGTGGAGGCTAAATGAAGGTGGAATCGGAGGTGCGTGGGTGGGAATCGTCCATGGCTGCAGAGGTGGAGGCCGATCGTAGGAGGTGGGGCGGCGATAGTGGAGGTGGAATAAGGGAGGATGGTGGCGAGGACGGTGGGTGGGGTTGGGTGGAGGCCGACGGTGGCGAGGACGGTGGGTGGGGTTGGGTTGTCACATCTCAGCGGAAGCGTGAAATGCTTGGGGTGACTCGTTAGCTCAAAACGCATTGATTATCACGACATACAATCATAACGATAAACTAAACATTACTTTCATTAGTTATATAAGTTATAGGATTACATGATACAAAATTTAATCTAATCCGCTAGACTTATACCCTATTTAAAAGCATATCTTCAACACATCACATATCTCCAGCTAGTAATGAACGTGAACGTCCACGTATAAACTGAAGTCAAACAAGTCAATAGTCAACCATATGCACAACTTTCCTATGTAGTCGTGCCTATCACTATACATATTGAAAGTATACACGAGATTATAATACATTTTGCTGACCTGAAAACGCATACTCAAAATAGTCAACAACAGTTGGTGAGAACATGGGTTTAATCAATATTAATCATTTTCAATTGATGCAATATAATCAAACACACAACCAAACCTACATGTCAAGTGATTCATAACTGTCAAATATAAATCACACAATCAAGTAATATAACACAGCTACCCTCATATCAGCATATGCAGGTTGATATTAACGCTATCTATATTATTTGACGGTTCCTCATCTGAATTAATGGTTGTGCTAATATGATAGTAACAAATAAAAAATGCATCAAATTCAACACAAAACAATATGTTTTTCCTCCAAAAATTTTATAAATCAAAAAGGAACCATGTCACTCACTTTAATTCCAGCCAAAAGTCAAATAATGCCTATAAAATAGTTATTTGTTAGAATAAATTAAATTTCTTTTAAATTTTCAGTACCTTAATTCATAAATCATGAAAATTCCAAATTATTAGTTACTGTTTTTCTAAAGTAATCAAATTTTATCAGAACAAATATTCAAAAATCTAGTTTTTCTCATAAAATTTTATATTAATAACTCATAATAGACAAATTTCTTGAATTTTCACAAGTTTCATATTAATTGACAGAAATAGTTAAATATCTCTAAAAATTCCAAAATTCTTACATACTATCCTATTCTAAATGTTATATTTTATGTAGATTTTTCATATAGAACTCGGTCACATATGCGAATCAAGTCACGAAATTTATTCAGTAATTTCTATAAAATATAAGGGTTATTATATAATTTTTCTAGATTTTTACTAGGTTCGGAGCTTCTGAATAATAATTTTCTTTTATTTCCTTGAATTAATTATATAAATTAATTTACTCAACATTATTACATCAAAATTTACAGTACTATTTCTAATATTTCTTAACAAGTTTCTAATTTTGTTCCCACAATCACAGTCATTTAGGTATTTAATCTATTTAACCAAGTGAATTATGAAATAACATATATTTTAACACTTTAAACCCTTTATTTATATATTTTATTTCTATAAATCTTCAAACTTTCTGTTTTAAAGATTTATTTTAGTTGAGAATCAAAGTTTTTGTAAGATTTGTGATTAATTCTTATGAGACAAAACATTAGGGTTTATGTTCTATGTATGTTAGATACATAGATAGTTTATAAACATGCATAGTTTATAAACTTTTTAATCAATCAAGTTTGATTAATCTAATTTTGATTTTGATAAAAGAAGAGGGTGAAAGATGGTTGATGAAGACTCCTAAGATCTTGATGATCCAAACTTGAGGTGAATGTTCTTAAACTTGGGGGATGATCACTAGATGAACATGGTTGATGAATATGAGATGTTCAAGGTGCTTGGATGATATTGAAACCAAGAGATATCAAGAGGTGATGGTTTGGGCTGTATGAACCGAGAGAAAGAGAGAGAACCGAGATATTGTGGCGGTTGTGGTGGATGTTGGTCGAAGGTAGTGGTGGTGTGGATGGTGTCCATGGCCGAGAGAAAGGAACTATATGGAGAAGGTGATGAAGATGGTGGTGTTTTTGGTGAATGATGGTGGTGGTGTGAATGGTGTTATTTGGCCGAAGGTTTCAAGGTGGGTGGAGAAGCCATCATTAGTTTTCAACTAGGTGTGTGTTGTATTCTAGCTTTGATATGTGTCATGTAATTAAGCATGATAAGTGTTTATCATGCTAGGTGTTAAGGCTTAGAGAATGATTGGTGTAATGGTAGGCTAGGTGCCACCATTTGGTGTTAGTTAGTTTCTTAGTAATTAAATTTAGGTTAGTTAATTAATTAGCTACTAATCTAAGTCGGTTATAGTCCTAATAACCCGAATACTATGGCTAAGTGTGTTTTAGTTTAGTGTTTAAACATCCAAGATTAGTTTGGTTTAGGTTTTTCATGTAAATTTTTTTAAACGTTGTCTCATTTGGTTATTGTTTGATTAAGTTGTAATCTTAGTTTAATATACATTAAACGAAAATATAATAAGAGATCTAATAACTAATCACATAATCTTATAATTTGGTATCCTTAATATTTCATACAAAAATCACAAAAGTATGCATGCATACGTAAATGATCATAACTACATGCAAGATTATGGAACATATACACATATTTATATATACTAATGTATATAGATATAAAAATTTATCACATAAAGTCATCTTAGAAACTTTTAATTTAATATATGTATTATATATTTAGAATTAACTTATATAAATTCTTAGTATTAAATTGTCTAACCTTAATTTTTAGGGTCGTCACATGGGTGGAGGCCGACGGTGGCGAGGACGGTGGGTGGGGTTGGGTGGAGGCCGACGGTGGCGAGGACGGTGGGTGGGGTTAGGTGGAGGCCGACGGTGGCGAGGACGGTGGGTGGGGTTGGGTGGAGGCTGACGGTGGCAAGGATGGCGGGTGGGGCGGCGACAGCGATCGACGGAGGGAGGGGGTGCAGGAGATCGACAGAGGGAGGGGTGGAGGGAATTGGGGTCGACAATAAGTTGTGGAGGGAAGAATCCCGGGTTAACCTTTCAGGCGATAGCGGCGACAGGTCGCCACTAATGGTGTTGTCGCCATTGCCTTGTATACGATACAATATCATCCGTTAGATCTAGACTATGATCAATGGCCAGATCTAACGCTGGACAAGTGAAACGGATCGGTCACCAATAGCGGCGACATGTCGCCGCTAATGGTGTCACCGCTATTAGTGCTTGTCGTCGCTATTGATGACAATTCTTGTAGTGCTAACTAATAACGAGTTTAACGCTAATTATGCATAATTATTTTTGTCCAAAATTAGTGAAAACCATATAGTTTACTATTTTATTGATAATTCCTCACATGAATGGATATCAAATATAAGATACATATGTCTCGATGCAATTTAACGAATGGAGTCTTGTATATGATAAGTGGTTGTTATCCTTTGAACATTTGCTTGTGGAATTAAAAAGCAGGGATGATAAAACATGGCAACACAGTGAGGATTTATGTGCAAATTTTAAAAGTTTAGTGGCCAATCTATGATAATTATTTATGTTCAAAATTAGTGAAAACCATATATTTCACTATTTTTGTGATAATTTCTTACATGAATGGATATCAAATATAACATACATATGTCACTATGTAAATTAAAAAAAGGAGTCTTGTATAAGCAAGTAGTTGTTATCCTTTGAACATTTTCTTGTAAACATTGTTCTAGTTGTTACATTCAAAGATAAACTCGTGTTCATCTAAGAAGAGACGCGATCGAAATCTGTTTTAATGATCCGTGTTGAACACGAAGCTTCGATCAACGCTAATGGATTAACTTTTTCGTTTGGTAGTCAAATAAAACTCCTTGACTATTGGTTGGATCTTTTCAGATTTTGCTAACAAGATTTATTATTTATTTGTCAAACTACACAAGAGAATATCATTGGTTATTTATTATTCTTTTTAATAATAAGCGACTTACTTTCTTACAAGAAATTACAATATGTTTTAAACTTCTAGTGAAGGAGAAACTAAATATATATATTTAAAAACCCTAACTAGAAATGACATTATTGTGTTTTTAACTTATAGTGAAGAATAAAACATCTAGATATTAAAACAGAATAAAAGATAGATCAATCATTGCCATGCATGTTAAACTCTTATTTTTGAGTGAATGGAACACACCTTGTAATATTACAGAGTTGAAATCGTATGAATTTAAACAAGCAATATAGCATGGTGGGATCATATGCATATGACTAAATAACATTATAAATATATATATATATATATATATATATATATATATATATATATATATATATTTATTTATCTATCTTTTGTCATTTACCTTGTAATGCATATCAGAAAAGATATTTTAAACGTTATGACTAAGGGTGCTGTTTTTAGTACTAGTTATATTTCTTTGCTTTTTAATCATGCATGTTGACACTTGGAAAAAGTTGATAAGTAGTTTTAGTTTCCCCTTTTTATTTTATGGTACTACCACATGCACTATATTTGAACCATAAGAATTGAACATTCAGGTTTATGACTCAAGAATATAATATTAACTATTTTCATTCTAAGAACAAAATTGGTCACTTCCTAGATCCTTTCTGTTTATCATTTACATGATGAAATTAAGCCTTTTTACAAAAAAGAGTAAACCATAGAGTATATAAGTCAAGTTGTGGAGTCTTATGGTTGTCGGAAGGGTTTAGTCGCTGCTATGATGGCGGTACTAAGAAGAATATGTGTGTTTTTATATTCTTGTTAAACTTAAGCGACGTGCAATAATATGTGAGTGTTTATTCAGATTAGATTTAGGGGCAATATTGATTGCTATTGCTATTGCTTTTGTTATTGAGTCGGGGGTCTCTTTGGAAGCGGTCTCTCTATCCCACAAGATAGAGGAAAGACTCGCCACCAACTACCCCTCCCAGACCCTACCCTTGAGTGGGATATACTGGGTATGTTTGTTTGTTTGTTTATATGTTTTGTAGAATGCAATAAACATACATACGGTTTGATATGCATAGAGATAAGTTAGATGAAGATGCAAAAGTTGAAGGGATTAAAGCATTAGCTATAACAAAATACATTGAAGTTGCACATGTTTAAATAAGTTTTTTAAGTGTGGTTTACTAACAATATATGTTTTGTCGAATGCAATAGACATGAATAAGGTTGATATACATAAAAGAAGTTAGATGAAGATGCAAAAGTTGGAGGGATTAGATCGTTAGCAGTAACTAAAGATATTTAAAGTTCCACATGTTTGATAAGTACTTTAAGTGTGATTAGGGATGTTTTAAGCATGTGTTTAGATCCTGAGTTTTTTTTCCAAGTTTTTTGGAGTACTCATGAGGGATTTTAAGGAAATTACCACAATAAGAACAAATTGCATACTTCATAGAATTTTGTTATATATATCCACACTGATCTACATTGATTACAAGTTTTACACATTAACAAGTTCGATCTTATTCTCATTATTATTATTACGACTATTATTGTTATTGCAATATTTTTATTAAGAAAATAGTTTGATTAATTTGAATATATTTGTGTGCCACAAGAGTTTATGGCCCATTTGCCTACTTAGATGACCCATGACAATTTTTTTTAACATACGAACTTTGCATCTTGTTATGAAAAGGGAGAAACATTCATAACTTATCAAAGATAATACACAAGAGCACCCCAAAATTAGTGCTATAATTATAAGTAACACACACTTCACCACTATATATTTCTCCTACACTAATTACACTCACAAACCTATCTTGAAATCTAAGTTTGATTTTGAAAACTAGCACCATGAGACTTGGTATCAAACCGGTTCAGCCATTCACACCCATGGCTAAACCACCGCTAGAGCCATTGTGTCACTGGCGTTGTGCCATTCCCATGGAGATGGCCCAACGAACGAGTGGTAGTCGAGCACCGACTAAATGGGAAAGATTGGTCGCTGAAGCTAGAGAAGGTTGTCATACAAGGTCGTTGCATGTACTTAGTAAGAGGTGGAAGGAGTATCAGGGGTCGAAAGATTGGGAAGGCTTGTTGGACCCACTTGATGATGGTTTACGTTGTGAGATTATGCGGTATGGGAGTTTTGTCGAGGCGGCGTACCAATGCTTCGATACCGATATGTCGTCTCGAAGTTACGCCACGTGTCGGTACCCTAGAAACTCAATGTTGGAACGAGCAGGCGTTAATGGAAGTGGTTACAATGTGACGAAAAATTTACACGCCACGTCATCCATTTCAATGCCATCTTGGATGGGTGAAATTGGAGTGCAATCCAGTTGGATTGGTTATGTGGCGGTCTGTGATGATGAAATTGAGATATTAAGGCTCGGTAGACGAGACATAGTCATTTCATTACGTGGGACCGCAACTTGTACAGAGTGGCTCGAGAATCTAAGAACCTCTCTAACAACTTGCCCATTCGGCAATGCGAACAACACAATAGAACAACATGACAATCCGATGGTGGAAACCGGAGTTTTAAGCCTATACACCTCAAGCACGTCGGTATGTCCAAGCTTACAACAATCATTACAACACGAGATCCTAAGACTAGTTCAAAAGTATAACAACGAACCATTAAGCATCACCATCACCGGCCATTCTTTAGGAGCTTCATTAGCCATTTTAGCCGCCTACGACGTCAAAACCGCCATAAAACACTGTCCACATCTCTCGGTCATCTCGTTTGGAGGCCCTCGGGTCGGTAACCGGAGTTTCAGACACAACCTAGAACAACAAGGAACCAAGATTCTACGCATAGTGAACTCAGATGATCTAGTTACAAAAGTACCAGGTTTTTTCGTGGAAGATCATAATGATGTGGCACAAGAAAAGAAAGCTCATTGGATGCAGAAACACGTTAGAGGCAACCGATGGGTGTATGCTAACATAGGCCATGAGTTACGACTCAGTAGTCGAGCCTCATTAAAGTTAAACAGTATGAATGTTGCCACGTGTCATGATCTGAAAACATACTTGCATCTGGTAAATGGTTTTGCGACTTCAACTTGCCCAGCAAGTGAAAGAATGATGCTTGAAAAAGCTACTATTGTTCCTTCTACACAATAACTTTCTAAAATAAATTGTTTTTTTTCTTTTAAGTTAGTTAGATATACCCTTGCATATATATTGTGAAGTCTTATAGTTAGGTATCATTTTTATTTGTAACAGTCAATTAAATGGTGTCCAAAGACACATTTTGATCATCTTGGTCATTTTACATTCTATCTTGTTTTCATAAATGTTTATACTTTTGGGCCTCACACACATAAAGCGCGAGAGATGAGAACATCATGATTATCGTTATAAATTTGTCATCTAACTTGGTAGATTTAGGAATGTGACCGATTGAGGATACGACGCGTCGGACAACTGATGTTATTAAACAAAGTTGTGCGAAATTACGTTCAAGTTTATATGCAATGCATATATGTTTGATTTTCTACAGGGTATTAAACTACTAGTGATTCGGTAGAGCTGTTCATGGACTTACATTGGACTGAAACAGATGAGTAAAAAGAAAAGCCAGCCGTGAATCGGACTAAGATTTTGCATGCAGTCTTGGACCGCCCTATTTTAGTAGATCTGTTTATCGGATCTGGCTCAAACTATGACATTTGAACTAGGCTTGGACTCGGGATCAATAAGGAATAAACCTTACATCAAACCAAAGTGGAGAATTGTGGCAAATGAAACAAAATAGTTTATGTAAACCCAAAGAATTGAAATTTTATTAACTCATGATGATAAGCATATGGGTAGGACAACACAAATTTGGAGTACAACTAAAATCTACCTTGAATAATAGTGCTCTTGCTTATTCTTGAAGACATGAGGGTGGAACTCTCTTCCTTTATATCATCATTAATTTTTACCAGTCATACCTGCTACCACCTGCATTTTTTAGTAAGACATGGATTATAAAAGTATCAAACTACTCAATTCATTTGTGACTTTCATTTGACATGCACAAACACATGTTTGTATGTGTATATGTGCGCTAGCATAATGTTTGTTATATATATATCTTACATATACATATCACCCATATTACACAAAGTCGATTGACCCTGTAGATTTTTGAACAATGATCCTGTATATTGGTTGTGAGATTTAATCAAAGGATGATATATGATTGGACTGCTTAACCCAATCCATTTTCAAACCCGGCTCGCTGCATATTCTATTTCTATTCTATTGGGATCTTCTACAAAAGCTTGGCATTGTGCAGCTACAGGGTTACTTGGGCGTACTTGTGCGGCTACAGGTTTTATAGTTGCTTTTAATTATTTTGTTGGGTTGTAGGCTCGTTAGTGGCAGCCGGCCCTAATGGGTTCTATGTGGGCTTGGGCCTAACTTAGGGATTTAGTTTCCTAACCCTAGATTAGTCTCTATATAATGATATCATTGTACTTGTAATTTGGTGAGCACCTGATTAATAAAATACCTAGTTGCAGCAAAGTGGACGTAGGTCACATCGACCGAACCACTCTAAATCTTGTGTGTCGTGTTCATTATTTACTCGCAAGAAGATTGTTTGTGTGTGCGTGAAACCTGATCTTAACAACTGGTATCAGAGCTAGTTTAGGCTCTTGTGATTGAAGATCAGTACAAACACCACCACCGAACTAGGGTTCTGCCTCTGCCGCCGTACCGCCGCCGCCGCCGCCGTTCCGCCGCCGCTGCCTCCGTCTTCAGCTTCCGCCGCCGCCTAACCCGATTTAGGGTTCAGGCGCCACCGCAACAGCCTCCAGCCGCCGCCAACCCCGATTAGGGTTCCGGCGACGCCTTCCCAGCACTCGACCGCCGCCGCCGCCGCCGATTAGGGTTCCGGCGAACCCTAAACCGCCGCCACCGCCGCCGATTTCAGGAATCCAGCGCCGACCACCGCCGGGATTCATCCTGCGACTGCCGAAACAGCTTCTGCTGTTTGTTCTGTTGCTGTTGGCTCAGTATTTGGGTTGAATAGCTGCTGATTGGTCTGATTTGGGTTGAATAGCTGCTGATTGGGTCTGATTTGGGTTGAAATAGCTGCTGATTGGGTCTGATTTGGGTTGAAATAGCTGCTGCTGTTTGTTTTTTTTTGCTGTTGGTTCAGTGTTTCAATTGAAGGTTGGAATAATGGCAGAAGACGGGAAACTAACGATTAAGAAGTTTGACGGGAACAAGTTTGGTTGGTGGAAGATGCAGATTGAAGCAGTTCTTTGTGAGAAAGATTTAGATATAGTGCTTGAAGGTATAAAACCAGAAAAGACTTCACAAGCTGATTGGGACAGGATGGATAAAAAGGCTAGGGCAGTGATAACGCTCTCTTTGTGTGAGAATGTTGCGTATAACATCCAGAAGGAGACCACAGCTAGTGGTATGATGACAGCATTATCAAACATGTATGAGAAGCCTTCTGCAGCAAATAAGGTTTATCTGATCCGAGAACTTGTGAATACTAGGATGAAAGAAGGTGACTCGGTAACAGATCACATCAATAAGCTTAACTCACTTTTGACTCGTTTAGTGTCTGTGAACATTAAATTTGATGATGAGGTTCAAGCCCTATTTTTATTATCCTCATTACCTGAGAGTTGGTCCGGAACCGTAACTGCAGTTAGTAACTCGTCTGATACTAGCAAGTTTACGTTTGATAAGATGCGGGATCTTATTACAGGAGAGGATGCACGACGTAAAGTTTCAGGTGAATCTTCAAGTTCTTTGTTGAGTACAGAGGGCAGGGGAAGAAACAATGAACGTGGAAGTCGTCAGGGCAGGAGGAGGAGTCAGTCTAAGACTCGTAAGGATGTGGTATGTTGGAATTGTAAAGAAGAAGGGCACTTTAGGAATCAGTGCCCAAAGTCTAAGTCTAAGAAAGAAGTTAACATTGTAGGAGACTACGTAGATGATGATGTTTTGATCTGTAGCGTGGAGAACAATGTAGATTCCTGGGTTATGGACTCTGGTGCTTCATTTCATGCTACCCACAGCGGTGAAGCATTGCAGAATTTGAAGAAAGGTGATTTTGGTAAGGTAAAACTGGCGAATGATGAAGTTCTTGAGGTCACGGGCATGGGTGATATAGATTTGAAAACTTCAGTCGGTTCATGGACTTTAAAGGATGTCAGAGTGATCCCAAGTTTGAAGAAAAGATTAATTTCAGTTGGACAGTTGGATGAACAAGGACATGAAGTTAAGTTCGGGAAAGGGCAGTGGAAAGTTGTTAAAGGTAATCTTGTCATAGCTCGTGGAAGAAAAAGAGGTTCGCTTTACATGGTTAGTTTACCGTCTGAGGGAGTGACCGTCCCAGTTCAGAAGAAGACCAAAGTCGGGTTCACAGAATCTCAGGGGCAGAAGAAGGTTTGTTTTGCAGATGATAAACCCAGAGCTTCAGGTCAGATTCAGGATGAATGTACTGTGAAAGGTTCAGAAAGGTCGGTCAGGGGTAGTCGTGACAGTGGGAGCAATGGCAGTCATTCAGTCAAAGCTTCAGTCAGGACTACTAGACGGTGGGTCAAGAGAACCAGTATTCCAGGTGTCAAAGTCTCTCTAGAGGATTATCTGCTTTATTCGGAGAGTGTTTGTTCTCAGGATTTCTCAGGGTCCGGCAGTTCGTTTCAGTGGGAGCCAACAGAGACAGAGAATGAGTCACTGATAGTGACTAGTGAGTTGAAGCTCAGTGGGAGCTTCAACGGGCCTTCAGGCTAATTGAAGAGAAGGCGGCTGCAACTAGTGTTAAGGAAGATTACAAGATGTACAAGATGATGGCGACAGTGGAGCGTAGTTCGAGCCTCCTAGTGGGAGATTGTTGGGTTGTAGGCTCGTTAGTGGCAGCCGGCCCTAATGGGTTCTATATGGGCTTGGGCCTAACTTAGGGATTTAGTTTCCTAACCCTAGATTAGTCTCTATATAATGATATCATTGTACTTGTAATTTGGTGAGCACCTGATTAATAAAATACCTAGTTGCAACAAAGTGGACGTAGGTCACATCAACCGAACCACTCTAAATCTTGTGTGTCGTGTTCATTATTTACTCGCAAGAAGATTGTTTGTGTGTGCGTGAAACCTGATCTTAACATTTTTAGTCTTGTATTTTGGTTAAATAGTTTAGTCTAAATATTTCTGGTTGGGCTTGCCAGTGAAAAATGGTAGATATTTTTTCATGTCTGTTTCAGTTTAGCAGAAACTGCCTTGTTTAAGTAAAATTTTCAACTGTAATAAAAATGCAAATTTTGATTACATAATGTAGAAAGGTCCTAACATTTTTTTTTAATTTAATTGGGTGAATCCAAAGGTAGCAAGACGGGTGGGTCAAGCAGGGTTACATGTAACATCCTCTCTATGGTTCAAACTCAACATGTTGGGTTGAGCCAATTCTAAAGAGTAATTAGCATGTCAAGTGTGATTTAAAAAGTCATGTTATTTCACTAATAATGTAGTGTTTCAAATGACTTATGAGATTCTATGCATTTAAGCTAGTTTGACCCTTTTCCAAGCCATTTAAGTTTTTCTTTTTCTTTAATCTTACCTGTGTCATAAATAGAACATAGTCGGAATCTAACTGACTACCCATTCTAAACAAAATGGGTCCAAATTGCATGCTCTAGGTGAATTGCATTTTAAGCCAGATATCCACACATTTGCATACTATGACTAGTATTACTTTGCAAAAGTATATGCAGGTTTACTACCCATTCTAAACAAAATGAGTCCAAACTGCATGCTCTAGGTGAATTGCATTTTAAGCCAGATATCCACTCATTTGCATACTATGACTAGTATTACTTTGCAAAAGTATATGCAGGTTTCACCATTTTGGCTTGCATTAATAAGAGGACTCACTTAGTGAGTTTGTTTTACACTTAAATGTTAAAGGCTTGAGTCCGTGTCAAAATTTATATCTAAGTCCAGCCTGAACTAAATAATATTTATATAAAGTTTAGAAGTCCAAACATTATAACACCAAAACATAATGAGTGACCTTGGTAAAAAAATCCCTAGGTCCATATTTCGTACTGTATACATATACATAGCATTGCACAATACATAACTGATTTTAAGTAGAAAACCGCAAGAACTGCATAAACACATGTGCATAGTGCTTTAACGATGATACATAAACCAGCTATATGACCGCATAACAACCTCTTTTCTCTCTCCTACCACATCTTACCATCACTAAGTACAAGTGCTTATGAGGTTCTCACGATTGTTACTTAAACTTGGTTGGGCATTAAATGAGCACCTATACACACTATAGTTGTGGCTGACTAGCTTCAAATAAGAACCACGTAATGTTTAAGAACCACACAACAAGGGAACAACGGTTAGTGGAACTTTTCAAATGGAATTGGAATGTTTCAAATGAGTTGGTATTTAAGGGAATTGGAATTAATTCATATGAAAATCTGTATGGTGTTTGGTTTTTAAATTTGTGAATGAGAATGGAATGTAAAAAGGTTAAATTGTTGAAAAAACTGCCCTATTAACATCCAAAAAGTCCCCAACTGTGAACCTTGTGTGTGTGTGTGTGCAACCAATACTTAGTACTCACATCTTTTAAAGCAGGCTGACGAACTTGCTTGGATGGTTCAAATGAGTCCAGCATAGGTTTCACCACAGCAGGAAGGAACAGGCCTAAAAGTAACAATAACAATTAGGTAAATGAAACACATTTGAAAGTCAGGAGTTATTTGCACACAAAATATTGAACCACATTCCAGAAAAAGAAAAAAAAAAGTCCATATTCCATGCCAAAACACAGCACTGAAACACAAAAATAGTTCTTTTCAAAGGACATAAGCAAAAGAGACGATGAAAATCCTAAAATACTATGCTTTAGATGATAATGAAGATAAGCCTACAATTGTAACTCTCCACTTACTCCTTAAAGTCTTATCCAGTGGTGCTTGCTTAGCCCCCCAGACAGCAAACTTTGAAAAAAATTGCATGCTGAAAAGTACAACTTTTTGTAGTGCGGATTTTGGTGCAGACTCCAGAGTAAATTACACTTGATTTGAAAACCAAGATCCCATTCATAATACTCTTACCTTTTTTTCCATGACTAAAGGATACTCTAGGCATACATGTAAACAAAGTTGCTAAACTATGAAAACTCAAATAAACTGAACTAGAGTTGCAGTTTTCAACTAGATAGATATTTCATAAAGAGGAGCATACAACCACCGTAAATTGCAATCAAAACTTGATTAATTTCAGGACGGTGCGTACGATGGTGGTGAGAAAGTAGAATTAAAGCAGATCAGACACCCAAGACAGGAGGCACACTTCCAACCAGAAAATAGGAAGCATGCCACCTATGATAGAAAATGCTACTGCGGTAATGCCATCACACTTTTAACTTACAGATCATGAAACAAACACAGGACCGGGCTTCAGGGACTGCACATTGATCTTACCTCGTCTTAGAACCGGTCCTTGCCATGACCAGTCTGGTAGCAGGGCTTTCAACTTATATTATAGGATTGAACAAGGACCGTCAGGTTCAGTCGGGTATAGGAGGCTGGGCGTGGGAGCAATTGCGCTATAGTAACGTTCATATTTTAATTGGTTAAACTGTTTCATCAATATTATTTTGTCAAGCCATTTACTTGTTTTCATTGGTTGAAATATTTCATCACTATTATGCTAAAAATCCTTCCCGGAAAATGGGTACTCTTTAAACTCCCAATTGACATGGGTCTAATTCAAATCTATGCAACTGTTAACAACGACCGGTTAGCATAACCAGATGACACTTTTAAATCAGGAAAATACAATCAACATGGGTGTAATTCAATCCACAAGGTTAACTTAATTTCTTAATTCTTCCATACTGATGCATTTCTAAACAGAAAGTTTCAATCTTTGGGGCGAGATAATACGAATCAACAATCGCTTTCAGATCGATAATGAAACAAAAGGATGATGAATGATGAAACGGATTGACGATGAATGGTAATATACATTGAGAGAATTGCATCAAAATTAGGATTTGATGGAGAAATAACAGATGACTTAGGGTTAAGAAAAGAGGATGAAAGGTACCAACACCCCCGATGAGACATGAAGCAGCAACAATGGGTTCTTGAACAACGAACATCTTTAGCTTCTCCATCACCGCCATTATTATTCACTTTCTCTCTCTCTCTTGCTGAATTTCGCCATCTCCCATGGTAGTTATTGTTGGCAGGTAATCTCATTCTTTAGGGTCGGGTCGGGTCGGGGGTTTGGCGTATAAACCCAACCGGGGTTAAATTCGGGGGGTTGGACTTCCGAACATTTTACTCAAAATAGACTTGAATCAATTATCTCCCTTTATTTAAAATCATATATATCTCATCTTAATCAGATAAATTAAAAATTATTGATGATTTGACACTTTGACTAGTTAAGCCATATTATCATACAACCATGTCAAAAACTAATATAAAACATATAATATTATCCTTTATATTAAAAGGCAACTATCTAGCTAAAGTACCAACGGATTGTTAATTTGTCATATCATATTAAAAACCAACTTATTAACTACAGTATCATCCATGTCACATGGTAGCTAGTATTGGTTCCTTTTGATAAGTTAATGAGTAAAAAAAAATTGTCTGCCAATCCTAAAAGTACTTTTCGAACTGAGTTTCCTAAGATAAAAATGAGGTTTTGGAAAATAAAAATGGGGTTACTTATTAATTTTTAAAAACTTTTTTTAATCTAATTTCCTATTATGTCCCTCTACTATCTTTTATTAATTTCTGTTACTTTTAAAAGTATATACTTTTTAATCATTTTACAACCTTTTCGTTTATAAGTTAATTCAAATATTTTTTTAAAAAAATCATAAGTTCATAAATCCGTTTTGTCAAAAATACTAGCATATAAAATACAACTGAATTGCAAATGTACCTAAATGAAAGAAGATCGAGATGTCTTTGTGCTTTGATGAACCCTAGGGTGATTAAGGTCTGTAGGGTTAAGATTTAGATAAAGTTTAAATTGGGCTTTTAGGCCCATATAGTTGGACCGATATTTATACTGGGCTCTAGTAATAGGAGTTGGAGTATTTTTGACAAAGCGATTATAAATGTACCGAAGCCGAAGCCCATTTGTCTACCTTATGAATAAGCCTGTTGACCAAGATCATGTAATATGGGTTTGGATCCTTTGGGATGGGCTTAGGACTTTGAGAATTGAGATGATCATATTATTAAGTTTTATTTAGTATGGGTTTGGCCTTTGGGTGTGGTTTGGGTCCAATGATAAACCGTTAAGTTAGAGAGATGTAGCTCATATGAGGTTGAAGCCTCCGTCTAAGGGGTTGTTTGAAAGGAGGGTCGGGTCAGCCATCACTTGACTCGGTCAATACCTCCAAAAACAAGGACCGAGTCAGCCACAAAACAAAGGGTGGTCAGCCCAAGTGACTCGGTCAGCAGCACCATTTTTACAAAAGAAACGGGCTGACCCGCTGACCGAGTCAGCCGGTCAGCCCGGTCAGCCGTAATCAAACACAGCCTAAGATGGATTGGTGTTATTTAATTGTGGTATAGTTAGGAGTAAGGTAGCATGTGTCACTAAATAAGTTTGATTTATTGAATAAAAACTTGGTTGATTCTACGTAGTTTAATGATGAAAAAGATATCAAAATAAAACAATTAGTTTTTTTTTTTTCTCATCTTAAAGAGCTGAAAATTTAACTTATGTTACTTTTAGGGAAATTTCCAAGCTCAAACTACTTTCGTGCTTGTCGAAAACTATTTTTTACTTAAATTTTGGCTAAAACGTGACTTTTATCAATATCACATCTAACATTGTACGGAGGTTATTTGTATATTGAAAATTCGATTCTATGCTAAGAGTTTATTGTTAATAGCTTGTTATTAAAAAAACATATAAAGACAAAACAAAACTAGACATATAACTATAGCTCATTCGAAAAAACGAATTAATGTGTCAAAAGAAAAGGAAGCAAGCATTGTTGTTACCTTCTCTTGTTTGTTTGGTACATGAAGAACGGAAAGTCGAGAAGCGGAACCGCTCTTTTCACTTGTTTGTTTGGCATTACTCGAGCCAAATGGGTCAAATACAAATCGATCTAGAAAATAAGTTCACAAATATACAATGAAGTATATTATTATTACTATTATTAATACGATAAACCCACACGGCCACACCCAAGATCTTCCCTTTGGCTTCATTGTACTTTTGAATACTATTGCATACATGCGAAAGTGTAAATACTCTTTAACGTGTTTCATACGAGCTTTACACACATTAGATGATCCAACTTTAACAACAAGAAAGCTTTCACTAAGGTTTTCATTGTTTTTTTAAACTGTGATCCACCCAATTGAAAAACAAAGCAAAAATCTTAAATATCAAAAAGTTATATAGTGCAAATTAAACTCATGAATTCTCTGGTTTCATAAAATTTTTATCCCTAGAATATTATTATTTTATCGTTAAGAATCGTATTAAAATATGATATATTATTAGATCACTAAATAGAGGTTGGGCTCAAGATCCAAGAATAAGTTTAGATGCTAAAAAGATTACCTAAGAGTATTAATTATTAATTATTATATATAAAACAATTTAAGTTAATAAGTTAAAAGACAATGTACCTAAACACATTGGACCTACACCCGACAATGTACATCGTATCACATTTTTTTATTTAAAGTTCAACATTACACATTAATATCTATAAAGTGTATTTAGGGCCTCTAGCTTTATTTTAAGTTTCCTTTATTTAGACACCCCACAATTTTAAATTAAACTCATGAATTCTCTAGTTTCATAAAATTTTTATCCCTAGAATATTATTATTTTATCGTTAAGAATCGTATTAAAATATGATATATTATTAGATCACTAAATAGAGGTTGGGCTCAAGATCCAAGAATAGGTTTAGTCTGTTTAGATGCTAAAAAAGATTACCTAAGAGTATTAATTATTAATTATTATATATAAAACAAGGGTCCCTTTATTTAGACACCCCTTAATTTTAAATCAACACCCCTGTATCCTATACGTCGCGTATGGGTCCATACGCGGCGTATAGGGTACATTGTTGATTTAACGTTTTATACCCTATACGCCGCGTATTGTATGGGTCCATACGCGGCGTATAGGGTATGTTGTTGATTTGACGTTTTATACCCTATACTCGGCGTATGGGACCATACGCCGCGTATAGGGTTTGACATTTTATACCCATACGTGACTTATGACCCATACGTGGAAGAGCTATACGCCGCGTATGGAACCATACGCGGCGTATAGCTTATATATTTATTTTTTTTAATTTTTTGAGTTTTATTTTAATATATACATAATTTGAATTAAATTATTTAAACAATATAATACGAATACAATAATAAAATTAAAATTAAAATATATAATTCGCATATTACAAATTATAAATTAAAATAAATTTATATAAGCTGGGGGTTCTCGGTTATTCTCTATTATTGCGTTGTATTCCGAGATACGAATCCTATACATAATCTCCCATTCTGCAGCACGTACGCTTCGGTTAAGAATCCAAAGATTACTTAATGTTGGCATCGGATAATCTCCTTCTAACTTAACGTGGACGAAATGATTGTTGTTGACATGAACAATCGACACGACATGATGAGGCATGACAGTTTTCGGATCAGCCCATAATGGGAAAAATGTTTGACAACCATTATTGCTTAGTAAATGAAGAATAACCCCAAACTTTTGAGCAACCACTATTTCCGTATACGGCATTATCATCCAATGTTCTTCTGGTGCAGGTTCCACACTTTGCCAATCGATGGTGTGACGTAATTCGTTATACTGTCCGGGGTACAAAGTATCGAAAACTTCTCTGTACTCCAATTCATGTCTGTTCAACTCTTCTAAAAGTTGCGTCCGCACATACATCCACTTATTTTCGTCAAACCCTAAGCCTAAAGCTATAGATCGAAAACCACAATTCCCATCGGGTCTGACATCTCGTATACGTGAAATATACTGATGAAAGATTGACGGAATCCAATTTTTTAACCTGTTTATGTTGTTTAATTGGTGATCTCCGATAATTGATGAAAACTCATTAGTACCCCGTGATACTTTAGATGACGTTGAACGACTACGTTGCATGGCAGGCTTCTGGGGCTTTACAGCTGAACTTGTTCTTCCGGAAATGTGAGACGCAATAAACGAGCTATGTCTCGGCATGTCGCACGTACTTTGTTGAGTGTCGTACTTTTGTTGTTGAACCTTTAACGTTGGACGACCGCGAATATCTGTTTGAACAACAGGCGCTTTTTTGTTATTTTTCCATGGATACACAATTTTTTTTATTTTTTCCACCAAACTAAATTTTACAGCTGCGGGTTGTGTCATTATTTGTTGTTTCACCCGTTCCATTTCTTCTTCAACATCAACTTTTTCATCAACCGTATATGATGGCTTAATGTTATCAAGCTTCGTCCAAAATACGTCAATTGCATCTAATGGAATTTTAGTGCCTGCATTATAAAGTATAATTAATACATAATTTGTCACTTTAATAGAAAATGATAATGATGGAGCGACTATTACCAGAATGTTCATATTTTTCCAGCCGACAAGCACAAGGCAAGCCACAACTAGTGAAAAGATGACAACCACATGTTGCATTTGCAGAGCGCATCACATGCAATTTAGTGTTTTCGGAAACTAATAAATCAAGAGCTATATGTGAAACCTTGCCTCTTAAGTAATCAAATAGCGGAAGTTTATGATGATTCATGGTTTTAATTTTACTTGTCTCAAAGCTTTCTTTTAAATTTACCTCTTGTGCGTTCACCAATTGATCTACAAACTCCACAAGTCTATCCAGTGAGCTATTTGTTGATTTAAGATATCTTTTTAAATTTGCATGCTGACTCTCCACCCTATTTGTTGTGCGTTGGTCAAAATTACGGTTCGAGTTAGTCCAGGCTGATACAAACATTTCTTTGTAACTCTCTAACCAGTTTCTGTTTATATATGACAATACCTCTGAAAATATAATAAAACATAATTAAATTATATATTGAAAATATAATAAAACATAATTAAAATATAATAAAAACTTACTTTCTCGATTCGCTTCAACTAGTCGTTCGTAAAGAAGGTTATAGTTATACTCGTAAATCTCCGTCGTGGGAGACTCACACAAACGTGCCCATGCATATTTAAACTTTCTCCAGTCATCTTTCGAAAAACTTGCTTTACAGTGTTTCGCGATATTTTCATCAATATGCCACCTGCATAAACACTTTGAAGCATTCGGAAACACTTTAACACATGCGTTCATTAAAGCGAGATCTCTGTCTGTTATTATGACGCGCGGCTCCATACACTTGCTTAACGTATCTTTCAATCTATTAAGCACCCATTAAAAATTATCTTCCCGTTCTTTGCTAATAAACGCATGAGCAACACAAAATGTCTTGTGTGTGGAGGTCACACCAACAATCTGAACAAACGGAAGCTTGTACATGTTTGTTTTATATGTAGCGTCTATCATCAGCACGTGCGGAAATGCACGCCAAGTGTCGTATGATTTAGGATGACAAAAAAATATATCTTCTACGACATTAGTATCGGGATCTTCTCGGGTGTAATAAACGTACCTTTTAATAGATAAAGGAAGGAAATTGATGTTGTTAAGTGAGGATACAAATACAAGTTAGGCTTCATTTTAATTAAGTCTATTGAAAAAAAAAAACCTCGGGTGTAATAAACGTACCTTTTAATAGATAAAAGGTTTTCTAGGACTTGCATTGATGTTTCACCGACTTTTCTTTCACTTCTTATCTTATATTGAGCGTTGTATACGTCTCTGGTTATTGATGCGTTATTAGGATTTTGCTTTTTAATAGCTGATAAGATGCTACGAGGCTCCATGTTCTGATCAGTAAGCTGCTCCACCAAATTGTATTCGTTTTGAGAAAACCTTCTTACAAAAGGATGCCCCTCCATATGTTGAGCAGGATCATGGTTATGTTCGTCACTTCGCACCTCTAATTTCCACGAACGACGTTTGTTGTCGTATATCCCTACTAATTTAAAAGGACATCCGATTTTTTTGCTACCAGATCGTCTAACTGTTGCTTTACTTTTGTGTTCGCCAGCACGATCACAGATAAGCCATACCTTTACGACCTGACCTTCTTTTTTCTTTGATCTTCGTGTAATAATAATGTAACCATTATCACGTCCTCTATTAACAGCCCAACAGACTAGCTCATCGAGAGATAAAAAATTTGAGATGTTTCAAACGATACTTTTGTCGTTTGTTTTTCATCACTCGAGAGTATATTATTTTGTTGCGTGTCGTAAGTTGACTCCCGGCAAAACTCAACTTCATCATCGGGAACATACGATTGGTTTAAATCTGGCAGTCATGTCTCGTAAGCAGATTAAACGTACGCATCATCTTGATTACTATCCACCACGAACGAATATTCATTTGAATATTCATTTGAATATTCACCAAACAAATAGTTACCGTCCCAAAACGACATACCGAACGAATAAAAAGTGTGATATTTTGAGAGAGAAATACGTTTGGTGAAAACGAATAAAAAGGAATCGAAAGCATATCGAGAGTGTTATCGAAATCGTTGTTATATAGGTGAAACGAATCTTGGGTCATGTCATATCGAAATAATTTATACGTGGCGTATGGGTCCATACGCCACGTATAGGCTGGCGTATGGCACCTATACGCGGCGTATGGGACTATACGTACGTATAGGCTTGCCACGTCTTCCACGTATGGCCCCTATACGCTGCGTATATTCGTACATGGTACAAAAACGCTTTATAGGACGTCTGACAACTATACGTAGCGTATGGGTCTATACGCCACGTATAGCTGCCTATACGCAGCGTATGGTTCTATACTCTGCGTATAGTCTTGCCACGTTTGCCCCGTATGAGCCCATACGTTGCTTGTAATCGTACATGGTACAAAAAGTACATCTGACACCACCTATACGTGGCGTATGGAGCCATACGCCACGTATAGTGCACTGTGAAGGAGCTATACACCGCGTATGGGTCTATACGCGGCGTATAGCTTA
Source organism: Flaveria linearis (assembly GCA_024085815.1). Taxonomy (NCBI): domain Eukaryota; kingdom Viridiplantae; phylum Streptophyta; class Magnoliopsida; order Asterales; family Asteraceae; genus Flaveria; species Flaveria linearis. The sequence continues at coordinate 15,333,363 of CM044008.1, forward strand.
TATATATATATATATTTTTAATTTTTTGAGTTTTAATATATATATAATTTGAATTAAAATTATTTATGTATGTATGTATGTATGTATGTGTGTATGTATATCTGTATGTATGTATGTATGTATGTATGTATGTATGTATGTATGTATGTATGTATGTATGTATGTATGTATGTATGTATGTATGTATGTATGTATGTATGTATGTATGTATGTATGTATGTATGTATGTATGTATGTATGTATGTATGTATGTATGTATGTATGTCTGTATGTATGTATGTATGTATGTATGTATGTATGTATGTATGTATGTATGTATGTATGTATGTATGTATGTATGTATGTATGTATGTATGTATGTATGTATGTATGTACGTATGTATGTATGTATGTATGTACGTATGTATGTATGTATGTATGTATGTATGTATGTATGTATGTATGTCTGTATGTCTGTATGTATGTATGTATGTATGTATGTATGTATGTATGTATGTATGTATGTATGTATGTATGTATGTATGTATGTATGTATGTATGTATGTATGTATGTCTGTATGTCTGTATGTCTGTATGTATGTGTGTATGTGTGTATGTGTGTATGTGTCTGTGTGTCTGTGTGTCTGTGTGTCTGTGTGTCTGTATGTCTGTGTGTCTGTATGTCTGTATGTATGTATGTCTGTATGTCTGTATGTCTGTATGTATGTATGTATGTATGTATGTATATCTGTATGTCTGTATTACGAAGATAAACATAAACTGATAATAAACATAAAAGATAAACATAAACTGATAATATATTTACAAAGTTTTTAAATTACATAACAAAATAAAAATTACAATGCAAAACTACGGGGAGTCAGGGTAATCTTGAGGCGGTGGCAACGGCGGAGGATCAGTACCAGAACGCCGCGTAATCTCTGACTGAACCTGCCACTCCATCAGATCCTCAACGCGATCGAGCCGTCGACTCTGCTGCCGTATGCTCCTAGACATATCCTGCAACAATGTCTCCACACGTGCAGGCAGCCTCACCTCTCTATAAATATGTCGCGGGAACTGAGGCTGAGGAGGCGGCTGATGTGGCTGAGGAGGCGGCTGATCATGTGGCTGCTCGTCGGGTGGTGGCTGATCATGCGGCTGCCCGTGCTGCTGCAGTGGATCGACAATGCCGAGCTGCTGAACTGGTGCCGGCTGCCAGATCTCCCCGGGTCGAAGAGAGAATCGTATGCCAACCGGAAACTGGCGTATAATACGCATGCCGAATAGCGTACGACGATCTAATCTCACCGGCTCGATCGGCGGAGACACGTCACCAAGATGCCGAGGAAGATAAGCTAAAGATCGGGTAATCAACGTGATGTACGCGCCGCCGTACACCGCTCCTCGCTCCTGCCGATGATAATACGACGCAAAATACTCCGCCAAACATCTCGCCAGGTTACACCTGGTCCCCGTAATCAAACAGTATAAGTAAAATAAGTCGGGAATGGTACACCACTCCCGACTCTTGCTACGTTCCGTGATGGACGTGGCGATCATGCGATGCAGATAACGGATGAGAGGATCTCGAATGCCGGTGACCCTGCCCTTAGTCCTCTGAAACGGACCTCCGGCAATCTGAGTCCACCACTCTCTCAATGTGCCCTCCTCCATCTCAGTAATACCCTCAGGAACAGAGGGGTAACAGTCTCCGGCTCATAATAAAGCCCCGAGACAACTTCAAACTGCTCAATGGACATCTGATGTGCATGTCCACAAAGCGTTAAAAGAAATCTCCGAGCGCTCATCGTCCTCCTCCATCTCATCTGGACGAATATATGTAAATGTGGATAAAAACTCCACTACCAGCTCACGGTGGGACGGTAAGAATGCGATCTCAAAAAGACGTCTCCACGGCGTATCGTCTCCGATAATAGCAGCAAGACGATCACGCTCTCCTAACTCAGCCATAACTCCCAATCTACGGCCTTTTGATGACCGATCTTCATCCGAATAAATTTTGAGCACTTAGCGTGCTCAATGGAACCGGCATCAAACTGCAGCCAAGGATGCTCAGCAATATGGTCAACAACGTCAGCCTCAATATCAGAATCGGAAGACATATCTGCACAAGAAAACAAATAGGTCAAAAACAACGTATACGTATATATATATATATATACACACATATACATATATATATGTATATGTATATGTATATGTATATGTATATGTATATGTATATGTATATGTATATGTATGTATATGTATATGTATATGTATATGTATATGTATACGTATACGTATACGTCTACGTACACGTATACGTATACGTATACGTATACGTATACGTATACGTCTACGTATACGTATACGTGTACGTATACGTATACGTCTACGTGTACGTATACGTATACGTCTACGTGTACGTATACGTATACGTCTACGTGTACGTATACGTATACGTATACGTGTACGTATACGTCTACGTGTACGTATACGTATACGTATACGTGTACGTATACGTATACGTACACGTATACGTGTACGTACACGTGTACGTACACGTATACGTGTACGTACACGTATACGTGTACGTATGCGTGTACGTACACGTATACGTGTACGTACACGTATACGTGTACGTACACGTATACGTGTACGTACACGTATACGTACACGTATACGTATACGTATACGTACGTATACGTACACGTATACGTACACGTATACGTACACGTATACGTACACGTATACGTACACGTATACGTACACGTATACGTATACGTATACGTACACGTATACGTCTACGTATACGTACACGTATACGTACGTATACGTACACGTATACGTACGCGTATACGTACACGTATACGTACACGTATACGTACACGTATACGTACACGTATACGTATACGTATACGTACACGTATACGTATACGTATACGTATACGTACGTATACGTACACGTATACGTACACGTATACGTACACGTATACGTACACGTATACGTACACGTATACGTACATGTATACGTATACGTATACGTGTACACGTATACGTATACGTATACACGTACGTATACACGTACGTATACGTGTACGTATACGTGTACGTATACGTACACGTATACGTGCACGTATACGTACACGTATACGTACACGTATACGTACACGTACACGTGTACGTATACGTATACGTATACGTGTACGTATACGTACACGTATACGTGTACGTACACGTACACGTATACGTGTACGTAGTATACGTGTACGTATACGTACACGTACACGTGTACGTATACGTACACGTGTACGTCTACGTATACGTACACGTGTACGTGTACGTGTACGTACACGTGTACGTGTACGTAGACGTACACGTGTACGTATACGTACACGTACACGTGTACGTGTACGTAGACGTACACGCGTACGTACACGTATACGTGTACGTGTACGTATACGTACACGCGTACGTACACGTATACGTGTACGTGTACGTATACGTACACGTGTACGTATACGTATACGTGTACGTACACGTATACGTACACGTGTACGTACACGTATACGTACACGTGTACGTACACGTATACGTACACGTGTACGTACACGTATACGTACACGTGTACGTACACGTATACGTATAGGTATACGTATACGTATACGTACACGTGTACGTATACGTATACGTGTACGTATACGTACACGTATACGGTATAGGTATACGTATACGTATACGTACACGTGTACGTATACGTACACGTGTACGTACACGTATACGTACACGTGTACGTACACGTATACGTACACGTATACGTATACGTATACGTACACGTGTACGTACACGGTACGTATACGTATACGTACACGTATACGTACGTATACGTACACGTATACGGTATACGTCTAGGTATACGTATACGTATACGTATACGTATACGTATACGTATACGTATACGTACGTATACGTACACGTATACGTACACGTATACGTACACGTACACGTACACGTATACGTACACGTACACGTATACGTACACGTACACGTATACGTAGACGTATACGTACACGTACACGTATACGTATACGTACACGTACACGTATACGTATACGTACACGTATACGTACACGTACACGTACACGTATACGTACACGTACACGTATACGTACACGTACACGTATACGTAGACGTATACGTACACGTACACGTATACGTAGACGTATACGTACACGTACACGTATACGTATACGTATACGTACACGTATACGTATACGTACACGTACACGTATACGTATACGTACACGTACACGTACGTACACGTATACGTAGACGTATACGTATACGTACACGTAGACGTATACGTATACGTACACGTAGACGTATACGTAGACGTACACGTAGACGTATACGTACACGTACACGTAGACGTATACGTACACGTACACGTAGACGTATACGTACACGTATACGTATACGTATACGTATACGTATACGTATAGGTATACGTATACGTATACGTATACGTATATGTATATGTATATGTATATGTATATGTATATGTATACGTATATGTATATGTATATGTATACGTATATGTATATGTATATGTATATGTATATGTATACGTATATGTATATGTATATGTATATGTATATGTATATGTATATGTATATGTATATGTATATGTATATGTATATGTATATGTATATGTATATGTATATGCGTATATACATATATATGTATTTGTATATATATATGTACCCTATACGCCGCGTATAGGGCTATACGCCGCGTATAGGGTAACAGCGTATGGGTCACAGGGCAACGTATAGGTCGAATCCGACCCTATACGCCGCGTATAGGACTATACGCGGCGTATAGGGGACCCACGTATGGTCCACAAGTCGCGTATTGCAACACCCTATACGCCGCGTATATATCTATACGCCGCGTATAGGGTACACACCTATGTGTCTTCGTCCCCAACCAAAGAACTATACGCTGCGTATAGCCCTATACGCGGGGCTGTACCAGCGTATAGTTCTTTATACCAGTTTTTAAATCACGCATTATGGGGCATAAAACACTAATTTAACGTTTAAATCAATGAACGATTAACATAATAATGATATATGAACAATAATACGTACCTGGATGTTGAAAAATCGAAGATCAATACGTGTAGTATAGTGCTATACGAGAGTGTTTTTTTTGAAGTGTGTGTAAAAAATGAGAAAATTTGAAAGATATAGGCTGCCGAGGATCTATACGCCGCGTATGGGTCCATACGCGGCGTATAGCTTATATTCTTTTTAAATCGACACCGACCTATACGTGGCGTATGGGCCTATACGCCCCGTATAGGTAAACTGATGTGACGTCGGTTGTCAGTCATTAATGTCGCATTAATGGTCGTACCCTATACGCCGGGCATGGGCCGCGTATGGACCCATACGCGGCGTATAGGGGGTGTCGATTTAAGATTTTGGGTGTCCCTTATTAGCACCCTAAAACAATTTAAGTTAATAAGTTAAAAGACAATGTACCTAAACACATAGGACCTACACCCGACAATGTATGCGTTGTCGTACATCGTATCACATTTTTTTATTAAAGTTCAACATACACATTAAAATCTATAAAGTGTATTTAGGGCCTCTAGCTTTATTTTATTCTTGTGAGAAGTACAACTTTACTCCAACTAAAATAATAATACAAGATGCACCGAACAACAATCTAAACATCCCAAATTGAGAATTAGAACATAGAAACACTAATATATGCATTAACGTCCTAAAGAGAAAACAGTACTTACCACGAGTCATGATGACGTGCGGAGAACAATATGTAACACATGGTAATCGTTACTGTTACGTAAATAAATGGGTTAATCTGAGTAACTTTTTTATCTTCGGTTGGTTAGTTAAAAAGTTGAGTTGGGTTACTACAATTATACAATGGATTACAATGTAAGAGCCTTATAAACTAGTTTAGAATGGATCTGAATGGGTTTGACGAGTATGCACATTATTTCAATTTGAGACTAGACCTAAACAATCAAAGATTGTTTGATAGTTTTTAAAAAAAGATTATATAAACATTTAGCCCACTAAAAATGAATAATGTTTAGTAAGTTGCTCTATTTAAAAATAATAAAACTCTAAGATCAAATTATATATATTTTATTTAAATACGCCAAAATTGTCTCATAATATCACCCCTAAAGTTTTTACAAAATAGCAATTCTATAAGTTTTAAATTATTAAAGGTGTAAACAATAATGGGTCGAAAACTAGTAAAAAGAATCAATAATTTGAAGTTGTGTAGAGTGTATTTTTTCTGTTTTTATCTTTTGTTTAATGATTAAGTGATTATTAAATTATACTGTTTTATAATAAATAAGTTAATTTTTAAAGTTATATTTAGAAAGTTGCAATTATTATAATATATTTAAGGTGACTTTCAACTAAGTAAAAGATACCTTCAAAAAAAATCATAGAAAGTAGCAACTAACAAGATTAATTTAATCGATTAGAAAATGGTGTTTTAAGCAAATTGGGGCATCTTCCTCTATTTGCGATGTTAGTTGCTCTTTAAGACAGCAAAAGTACAAAAGGTGTTAGTGTAGTTGTCTAGGTCTCATATTAATACGAACCACTTGTTTTAAGAAGTATTTATTTAACTGAACTAAATCTATATTTTATAAAGAAAATCCCTTGTCATGTTGCATTTTGATCATCTGTCTTTTTTAAGTCAGAGATTCATTTACCATCTTTGTTATATATAAAATCGTAATATTTAAATAAACTCAATGATTATGATTGTAACTGGATTGGTGCATGGGACTAAAGGATTAGTAGCCAAATCATGTGATTAAGCAACTTTGTAGGACTTTAACCGGTATCATTTCAATAGAAATAAACACCATGTGTCACTATGTTAAGAGGCAATCGGTAATTTGTTCAGCTACAAGTAAGTGATGGAATGATACCTTATAGGCACACATCAATGAATCACTCTTTGAAGATCCATTTCTCCAAGGATCAAAGAAACAATGACGAAAATATCATCGAGTGTATGCAGCCTAGCTAGTTGGATGGAGCTAACTTTAGATTTTTTGATTTTAAAACAACCTTTTGTAGTTCTATGAGAGGTTCATGAGGTGTTTTAGGGTTAAACATGTTCGTTTGATTTTTAAAACTCTTCCTTCGAATCTTCTATGAAACATCTCGTGAAAGTTGTAATTTATCAATGAACATGTTAAAATAACCATGATACTCTTTCAAGTAACCATTATGTTTTGGCATTCTTTTCCTCAATTATGGAATCATCAGCTCGTGTTATTGTTCCACAAATTTTGATCAATTCATCAAACGTCTTTTAAGCAAGCTAAATTTTTCGTGAGCATTGAAGGATAGCCTAATCCAAATTTTCCTTCATTATCATTGATGATAACCTAACTAGTTTTGTGCTAGAGAATAGGTGTTACCACATCCGATTTTTGTCTCGACCGTTAGCTGTTTGAGCCAACTGTAGCTGCTGCATCATGTATTGGTAACATAATTGAGCATTCTTATCATAGATTCATGAATATCTTTGATCAAACTCGTCCAATTTGTGATGTAATTGTTGTAGTTGATTATCAATGTCAATTTACATATGTTGATGAAAGTCGGAAACATAACTAGACTTGAATGAACTCTTTCCTTGTGATTTATCACCATGTTTAATCGAATAAATGAATATCCGAGGAACATTATTCTGATACCATTGATGCGGACTTATATAGATAAAAGAAAAAAAAAAGAAATGAAATATGAAACATACATGAAGATGTCAGGTATACTTGATAACAAATAATAAATTTTGAGATTAATATGAAAGCAAGACAGACATATTATACAAAATATATAAAACTTCTGTATCATAAGGAAAAAGTCAAGTTCTGATACAAAGCATGTACAGGGAGCTATAGCTCTGTCTCCTCTCCCAACAAGAACCCAAAAGATGACAAAAAACCCAAAAGATGACAAAAAACCCAAAAATTCCCCAAATTTATATCTACATTTAATAACATCTCAAAAACCCTCTTCAAAAGTTCAAATTTTTAGCTCCTTCTGCCATCAAAAACATCATAACATATATATAATTCTATGAATATAATCTATTTTTGCTCTTAAAACAATAACCCACTCCAACTCACTATTTGACTGCATAAGATTTGTTGCAGACAACCTCAAGTGCCTCTGTTATCAAGCCTGAAAAGCTTGTCATAGCTTGAAAAACTCCGGGCAAACCTGTCTGGATGTTATTTAATGTCATGGATCTTGTTACCTCAACCGCCTTTGAGTGCCTGACCATTTCATCCTCGACCCGTCTTTGACATGCCACAAGCTCGGTCTTCTTTTCAGAGAGGGGGTCTCGGGCGTCCAGCCCGTGCCCATCATCCTGCCCGCTGCCGGGAAGCCCGATCCCGACCATGGAGTATGAATGGTAGTATTTCTTCTCTATGTTTCTTAAAGATGATGCTTTTTTCTCCAGTTCTTTTGATGCTGATTCTGTGCGTTTTTTCACCTTCATTTCTTCTGCTTGTTTTAGAGAAATAGAGTGGACGACATTTATGAAGCTCTTAATGGCTTCAGATGCCACTGTGTCGGGTAAGCGATCAAGGGCTAGCTTCCACTCATCGAAAACTATGTAAACATCTGAGGGCTGTGAGACGTTGATGTTCGCGTCTTCGGTGTTGATGGGGAGAAGAGTGAGTTTGAACCATCCTTGGAGAGATCTGATGAAATCTCTTTGGAATTTTACGAGGCGGCAGAAGCTGCTGTGCCAGGCGGACACTGCAGCTTCTAGATCACGAGTCGCTTGGCGGTGGAGGTCGGATGTTGACTCGCCTTTTGTTGACCGGTTGACTAGACCCCGAACTTGTTGAACAACATGGTTTTGGACTTCATGACATTGGTTCATAGATCTCCACATGTACATAAACCTGCATTAACGTCATATTAATATTGTTCAAATTCAAATATTCAATACTCTCCCTATTCCATTAAATTCACAACCAGTCATTTTTCAAAAGAAAAGAAAATCACAAGTATTACCCAAGTGTAATTCCTGAAAATATAGTAATACTGTAGAATAGGCAAATTTGGCCCATTACTTACAAGTTACAACTGGATTTGATTTGGTATGTGTATTATTATCTAACAGGTAAACTAAAGTTTTTAACTAGAAAGAAAAAAGGTTAAACGGGTCGAAAGCAACCCAAACTGTATTATTGTCAAAACCATATTATGATTGTAATTATAATTTTAATACACAAATTATATGTAACAAAAATGTGGTTCAAGCCATGGTAACTGACCCGTTACCCAACTGACCCGTTACCCAACCAGCCCATACCACCAATTTTTTCACCTCTAGATTTGGGTCCACAGAAGCACACAATATCATTTGTCATTATTGACAGAATGACAGGTATTGGAGACAGACAGCTGGAACACTCTGTGGAACTATGTACTCCATAAAACATTGTAAGTTTCTAGTTCTTTTTCAGAAATCAAGAGTACTGGAAATGCAAAATATAAAGGAGTAAAAGTTAATAACAAACAAATATTAAAAATATCTTTGATTGACGGGTCGGTTTCACAGATTATTAAGAAAAACTAAAAAAAAAAAACATAATGAACAGGCAGGTTTGGACCATGGCACTTTACTCTGGTCCTTGACAGTTGGTCAGCTACCATAGACTGGCGCCTTAAATAAAGCTTCATACACTTGATCTCCCCACATAAACACGCAAATAATTTTTGTACTGTAACATTCCAATTGTTTAAATGTGTTCCCTCCAAAACACATCCATTTTCAAGCAACATAATTCGTCTAAGTTAAAACCTAAGTGGTTGAATTTTCTAATAAATGTAGTTCTTTTAATTGCAAAATCACAAATCTTAGTAAGAATATGAAGGTTTTCATACCAAAAAGAGCAAGATGCATTTTTCATCGAAAACTTACTTTTAAACAGATTGCATAATATAGCAAACTCATGCTGTTAAATGCTCATTTTAGGCAAACATTCTTCAAGTTAAAAATACAGAATTCATACTAAAAAAGGGTCAAGGTATATGTGTGTATGAAATTACTTACCCGTGACAAAGTTCAATAAGCTGCGGGACAAGCTCAGCATCTCGTAGGCCAACAATGGCCGTAGAGGTTGTTGAGACGGCCTGAGATGTCACCACTATTAGTGACTGAAGTTTCTTTATGGAAGCTTTTGTTTTGTTTAATTTACTTTCTTCTTCCCCTTTGTATTCCTGGCTTTGTAGTGCAGATAACTTCTTCTCGTGCTCGATTTTAACTCCTTCTCTTGCCTAAACAATTCAATTAAATCGAATAAATATGTAAATTTAACTTGTATATTTTCTATAATTTAAAAAAAGGAAAAAAAAGGAATTGTTGCAGACTACATGGTAACCTTATAAGAACACAGCATATACTGAATATGACCTATCAATCATTTCAAGTTCATGGTTTTATACAAAATTACAAACTTCTGCCAAATATAAGAACAAGATAAAAGGGTATTTCATTGTATCAGTTAACATTGTTGTTGCCTGCTAGTGATGTAAAACCAAAAATTACTTTTGTTTTCTAGCATGCACAGCCCACTGGCCTTCTTTTCCACATTTGATGACAGACAAAGATTGCTCCAGGTTGTCATAATTGGTCAGACTCTCAGTACTACTTACAGGGACAGTTTGGTAATTGCACGACAACCTTTATTTCTATCACTTATTTCCAACCTTTGCCCAACCAGGTTTACCAACATGGACTCTACTTTCATTTTCATATAGACAAAATGCTTCCAAATAGTTGGCATGGCCCACAATGTGTCATAAAAGATAAGACCGTCTTTTATCACCTACCAGGGGCAATTTGGTCATTACAAACTGCTTTATATTCAATAATACAGTATGCCTTATACATACATAGCAGTATAGCACTATGTGTCATACATGGGATGGGTCAGGCTACTAGCTAAAACCTTAAAGCAAGTTTTGAGAAAATATTAACTTTTTTCTACACACCTTTTCCCATGGCTCAATGTGTCATTTGGTGGCACAAGATAAGGTTAACAAGGGCATTTTGGCCATTTCACAACAAAGCATAATCTTGATGCAACAAGATTTTTGTTTTCTTTTTTCATATGATATCTTTTGTTGAACTATTTTCATAAAGCTCTTCTTTTAAGGCACAAAGTTATGCATGGATAGACTGTAAATTTCTTAAATTTTGGTCTAAAACAAAGTAAAGTTTGAAAAACCATAACTTTTTTCAACGTACCCTTTTGTATAACACAATGGATAAAGTCATAAAACCATGCCAAAGTGATTTCACATAGGTAAAGGGTAGATGGTCAAAATCCATGACCGGTTATTGACCAGGGGCATTGTCGTCCTAAAAAGACTCCCCCACTAAAGATTATAATTTATAATCACCATCATCAAAAGGCCACATTTTTCCACCATTACATATCTTTATTTCAAGATCTTGTTTGAAAATATTGGACAAAAGGGTCCCCAAAACAAATAAGCAAAATGAATTTCACAATCATATCAAAATAATCTTTAGTGTATGAATAATTCCTGTGTTCATCAGTTACTTGTAAAGTTGTTATGCACAAACAACATACACAATTTAGGCTAGCAATTCTTGGTTATCATGTTAATTCCGTTACCTTCACTTCTTGGTAGAGCTTCATCTCCCAAGCCATGAGCCGGTCCAGAGTAGAACATAGACTCTTTGAACCCCCCGGTTCACCAATCGAACCGGGTTCAAACCGATACTTAATTGCCAATGGTGGCTTCGACGTCCAGCTTGAGCTCAAATTACTCAACACCCCACTTGAATGATACACAGTTTCTGCAATCCAATTTCAAAATCAATAACAATTTGATCAAACTAAATCAAACATATTGAAATAAACATGTAATCCACTAATTCTTACTCTTCAATTGGCGAAAACTGCGATCGAGCTGAGCTCTACCAGTTTCGAGCATCTCCGACACCTGTTCACCGGAATCAGCAGCTTTATCAAAGTACTCCTTAATCGAAGCAACGATTTCCGACAGATCTCGATGCCTAATCACCATCCTCATATCGGAATTATCATCATATTGACCAGTTTTCCAGCTTGCAGACGATGAAGCACCATCGTTTTCAGACTTCTCAGATTTACCCATTGTTGAATACTTCGATTTGGGGACGGAGGTGAATGTAGACGGTGGTCTAACCACCGATTCGTTGTGAACCGAAGATCCGAAGTTAGATCGACTCTCCATTTCGGATCTTGAATCTTCATCGATTTCTTCATCGGATGTTGAGCTTGTGGTGCTGTAATGATCCCCCATTCGCTGCATTGCACCTCTTCTCTCTCCTCTCGATCTTCATCATCTTCAGTTTCCGCATAATGAATCTGCTGCTGCTGCTGATGATGCTGATGATGTTGGTGAGAATAAGTTGAATAAACAGAACCCTTGTCGTCATTGTTATCCCTGTGATTCCTCTGATCTTTGTAACCTGAATAGATTGACGATTTGTCATCTTCGGTGTCGAAATTGGGTTGCCGATTGTTGAAATACTCAGAATCGGGTGGCGATGGGGGGTAGAAATTCTCCCAATTCCACACAGATGAAGCTTGTGAAGGCGTAGATGCATAATTAGCTTCAGCATTGTAAGTGTACTCATCGCGATTATACCCATAACCCTTTTGGGGGTTTTCACGAGGCGAATAAGAAGCTTCACTCGATTCAGACAGAATATGCGGAAGCTTGATTGTAGGTTTAGGGCGCCGTTGATGGTGGTTCACGGTGGCCGTCCGCCTCGGCCCGGCGGAGAGTATCGGTGGTAGTTTCGAGCTTGTAACAGACGGAGATCGTGGCACCAATGGCTCCGGCGCCACCTCCGGTTGGTGGGGATGAAAGGAAGGGGGTTTTGTGGTGGTGGTGGTGGTGGTGGTTGGGAGGAGGACGGCGGGGGTTTGGTGGGCGACGGCGAGGGGTTCGCCGGAGGCGAAGAGGGAGAGGGCGGATCCGGTGGTTTTAAGGGAGAGGCAGTAGTCGGAGTGGGCGGCGGCGAGGTGGTGGCGGGCGACGACGGCTTCTTTCATGAGACGGCGGCGTTCTTTGCAACGTCTGACGGAGTCTTCGTTGCCGAGCTTTGACGCCGTGCAACCCATGGTGGCCGGCGGTGGTTTTCCGGCGATGGGGTGGTGGGGCGGTGGTAGTTTTCCGGCGAACTGGCGCCTGACTAGAAAGAGGAGAGTGACAGAGTATGGTGAGAGTGTGTGTGTATGTGTGTGTACAACTAACGAAAAGGGGGATTTATTTGTATGTTGTCTTTTTACGTTAAAAGACTAAAATAAAAGTAAACAATAAAAAATAAAATAAAATTACTCCAAATCGTTTTTAGTTTAAAGGATGTGTGAAGGGAGTTCTTGAGGGGAGGTCGGTACCAACGGGTAATGCGCTACGCGATTTGAAACTTGTTCGAAAAAACTTAAAAACAGCTCATTTGAAATGGTTTGATTATGAACTGAACTGAATTGAACCGGCTCGATATGAAAACGAGCTGAACTCGGCTCAGTTCATGACAAGACGAGCCGACTTGATTTAGCTCATTTGTTAACTCGACTTCGGGGCTGTTTGATAAAACTGACTGGGTAAGATCTGACTGAGTCAGAAGCTGACCCAGTTAGAAGTTCTGACTGGGTATGTGTCTGACTGAAACTTGATTGTTTGATTTGGTGTGCGTCTGACCAAATCGATTCACACCACCACCGCAATCCACCGAACCACCACCAAATCGATTCACAACACCACCACCGCAATCCACCGATTATTAGGTGTGCACATACAACGAGTCAACTCGGTGACACGAGTCGACATGCCGTCATTTTCCCATTTTCCCTCAAATATTATTAAGTTGAAGAAATACTTTCGTGTTCATATATATGACGCAGACCGCAGAAGAAAAGACTCGCCCCTTTGCACCCAATCTACCCTTTGTTTCTCTCACTAAAACCATACATACACTATACATGTATATATAGACGCAGATACACACGATACCCTTCTAATAAATCTGTTCAATTCTGGTGTTTTCTACTTCAGTTAAAAGAGACTTTTCAATTGGGTGTTCTTGTTTTTTCCGATTCACTCCATTGAAATTCTCTTGATTATTGAAATGGGGTTTGGTTTTAATCTGATTTTGGTGTTGATTTTTGTGGGTGTGAGATTGATTGACGGTTTTGGGACATTTGGGTTCGATATACATCATAGGTATTCTGATCGAGTGAAGGGGATTTTGGATATTAATGATCATGATTTGCCTCAGATGGGTTCAGTCGATTATTACTCTGCGATGGCCCACCATGACCGTATCTTCCATCGTCGCCGTCTCGCCGAGGGTCGCGTAGGGGAGGGGGATTGGCGCAGGGGAGGGGGATTGGCGCAGGGGGGGGTGGGTCAGCATTATCAAAATTCAGGTCCGGGTCAGATGTTATGACCCGGTTAGCTTGGGTTTTGCATATCAAACAGGCTGACCCGCTGACCGAGTCAGCCAGTCAGCGCGGTCAGCCGGGTCAGCCAAAATCAAACAGCCCCTTCATATGGTTTGGATTATTTTTTTGTAATATATATTATTTTTGGTATATAACATATGTCATTGCATTTGCTCATTTGTTAATTAATAATATAACTTTGTAGCTATTTTTAAATCAAAATATTATTACTATAATGTTGGTATTGGATCGTTTTATGTGATGTTTCTATTTTTTGTATATTCAGATGAATTATTTAAACGCGCTTTCAATTCATATATTAAAAACCAGATTACTAGATGTTATGTGGTGTCGCAGGTTTTATTCTTCTGATCTAAATAACGATGAAAGTATTTATATTTTGTGGAAGTTGAACTTAGTTTTTTTAATTAATTATAATTTGTGAAATTTGATATAAACTAGTTATGAGTTATATAGTATGTTGAATTTATTTTACATTTGATTTTTTAATTATGTTTATAAAATTAGAACCGAGCCAAAATGAGCCGAGCTGAGCCAGCTCGTTTAAAAACTAAGCTGAGCTTGAGTCAAGAAATTCAGCTCGGTTTTAAAACCGACCGAACCGAGTTGGCTCGGTTTAAATTCAATCCGAGTTTGAGCTTGTCGTGGCTTGGCTCGTGAACAGCCGTAGGTGGGAACATCGTCCCACCCTACAGGTTTGATGATACGGGTTGAGGTGTTGGTTTACTAAGTTGAATTAAAAAATTATTAAAGAGAAATATGATGTGTGAAAGATGGTGTGTGTACCGAGAATGCTATTATAGCTTGCTTGGGATGATGGTTGGAAGGTGCTTTGGTGGGTTCATAGGTTGCACTCTGCCCCGACTTTAGTGTTTATTTCATTAGGTTACTGAACATTTAGTAACTTGTTGCCGGCTCAATATATTGGAGGTCTAAAGCGAAACAAAATATTGACGCCCTCGTCTATATATTATTCATATAAACCTCAATTGTAAGTTCATTATGATCCAAACGATTTTCTGAACATAACCAACACGAACACGCTCAATTGTAAGTCTAGAATTTACTGAACACGAACTTGAATAAGCCAAAGCCATTCGTCTAAGTATTTCTGTTCGTTAGTTTGTACATCATTCATGTTTGTTGAAATTTATTTAAATGACTAGTTTTATTTTAATATTAAAGGGATGATTAAAAGTGCCAATTGTAACAAAACGAATCAAGGTGTACATTTTAGCGGTAACCATTACCACAAATACCGTATGCGGTATGCATACAAGCTACTAAGTTCATTATGATCCAAACGATTTTCAATTTAAGGAATGAAACTTTGGCAACACATATCACTAAACATATTCATCTAAACACATACAAACAATCAACCAAATGATAAGTGTTGGAGCTTGTTAGCAAGGATGATGATCTAAATATAAAGATCAATCGATGTTTGTGGTTGGTATGTATTACTGTACGGACCCATCATTGATGTAGTGCCATATTAATGGTATCATAGAAACCTTTTAACTTATCAAAAGATAGAGCAAAACCTACCTAATAATATCTTTTATTATAGTCATGCTTTCTTTAGTTTTAGAATTACAAATTAAAGATGTGGACTAATTTTAATCACTTATTCTATTAGGTTATACACTTATATGTACAAGATAAAAAGTTTTATAAAAGTTAAAGTTTTACCATTTTTTTTGGACAATAGTTTTATTTATTGTGAACTCTATCTATTCTTGAATTTAAACACACATCATATTAATAATTATAATATTCAATTTTACTAGCCCAAACCACTAACAAAATTCCCAAATTGATTGCAAAGAATATGCACTAAACAAAGTAGACATCGAAGGGGCATTTTGGTCACCACCAAAATACAAAAGCATAGGCAAATAGGAAAGTGACAATAAAAGGCAGTGTTTTCACGGACGGATCGGACCGGCCGGTACTACCGGTCGAACCGGGGATCGGCTTGGTGGCCGGTCCGGTCGTGTACGAATCGTTTTGTGGCGGTCGAACCGGCCGGTTGTATCCGAGTCGGTGGTCGGACCGGGGAACCGGACCGGTTCGGACCGGTTTTAATTTTATTTTTTTATTATTTTTATTTTTTTGAGTAAAAACGGAGTGTTGAACTATAAATTAGTGTGCTAGATCAAAAAGTAAAACCGAATTCAAAAAACGGGCTCGCACGGGCCTGGGTTTTGAAGCTGCATTCATGTCCGCGACACGTGCGGGCACACATGAGTTCGCTGGAAATCCAACCTTTTTCCCCATTTTTGCACCCCCCCCCCCCGCGCGCGGGTAGCACTTGTGGCAAAACATGTCATAAAGATACAGTAGAGTGATAAAAAAATTACTTATAAACCAAACATCACTTTGTCCCCACACCAATGTGGGACAAAGTGTTCACCATAATCTTAAATATACATTCACACACACCCAAATATACTTAAATTTTATATATAATTATAAAATACATATATAAATCATATATAAATTACTTATATTTAATTACATATATAAATATAATTAAAATATAGTTAAATCCGGTCCAACCGGTCCGACCGGTCTGACCACCAAACCAGTAAGGCGTCCGATTCGACGTCCGATCCGGTTCTGAAAACATTAATAGGAGGAGGCCCAAAGCATAAAAGTCATTTTTACCCCCTTTGAAGTGGAGCCCACAAAAGAAGAAGCCAATGGTGTGTTGCAAATTTGCAATAAAGGAAGGACCATCCCCATGTGTGCTTTATCACAAAAAAAAAAGTTCAATTTTCTTTTCCTTTTCTACTAGAGTCAAACAAAACATACATTATACATAACAATCAATTTTTCCCCTTTTTGAAATTTGCTAGGGTTTTGTTTACACTTTGGCATGAGCCACTCACGTGACCTATGCAACTTAGGTCATTTCTTAAGGTTATTGTTATATTCTATTAATCAGAGTTCGTTTAATCAGAGTTCGTTTAATCAGAGTTCGTTTTATCTTTAACGATGTAATCTTCTCTTTTAATTATGGTTTGTTTTACCAGTTTCAACCTAATTTTGGTAGAATCATTAACACAAACATGTTATGTGACATTACAAATGTACATTATGTGACACAGATGAAGGTGATACCTTGATTGGGTCAGTAGTAGAAAGTTGCTTTTTTTATCACAATAAGAGGTCAAGTGAGATCTAAAATGTCATTTGAGCATCATATTAACAAATTTGTGCACATAGAACAAGAAACAAAGAACCCAAATTTATTTTTGCATCATAGATTTAAAATTTGTAATATACGCACGCACATTATATTGTACGATACAAGTGTGACAACATGAAATATAGAAAAAGAAACATCTTATGCATGTATGTAGTTTTAAAAGAAACTCAAAAACCCGAGTGAATTCAAATTATTTAAGCAGTTTCGATTGCATTGGATGAACAAATTTTAAAAGTCTATACGTACACACATGCATGAGGTGTTTCTTTACTTAGCATCATTTCAATATATTTAACCCTTCAACTTTGGATATCTTTGACTTTTTAAAGTCAAACCGAGCATTTAGTATACTAACTATGCGTTTGGATGCCAGCAGAATTTTAGCACCATAATGTGATCACTTATGAAAATCTTCTAAATTACACTACATCTTGCAAATTCTTCATTTCTGCATGATGTATTAATATGCCATTATTCCTTCAAATTTCATAATCCGACTCGACCCGTTTGACTCTAAAAATGACAGGTAAACAAATAAGATTTATACCGAAAACATTCCAAAACGACATCTAAAACGATATCAAATGAAACAATGGATAGAAGGAGCAAAAAGGGTGCCCAAAAGAATAAGGAAAACAGGAATAACATTTATTTGTAGAGATCAAACTTTAGAATCTCATAAAGAGAAGGCTTTTTGCCATAGAAGGAACCAAAAGCTTACGAAAAACACAGGGTTTTTGCTGTTTTTGCTGCTTTTGCTAAGGCATTTATGCTTGATCATGCATGTATGGGAGTCTGAAACTTAACAACCTTGATTTGAATATATGCAGGCATCTTATACTCTTTTGAGTCGTGATTCTTCTGGCTTAAGTTTGGAACATTATCGCCTTTTGTTACGTACCCTTTATGATTTTAAGTAGAAGAAACTCAGACGAGTTTGAAGAATCTAAAGTTGTTTGTAAAGTAGATTTACAAAATGTGTGATGCTTGTGGAAAGTTGTAACACCTTCCCACACGTAACAGTATATGTTCATGAATCATGCATTTCTAGAGGTGTCATTTTTAATCAGTTTATATATAAATAAGATCGAGGTTAGATATAAAAAGTTAGTTAAATATGAAACGAGCCAAATGTGTTTTATATTTACATGTCAAAAATCACTATAGACGATAACTTTATAAATTCAATCTCACATTGCTATGTTTGACAACATAAAAAAAGAAAATTGTTAGTGCGCATATGCATTCCTTATTCTGATTACATTAATAAAAATACAATAATGTGATGCAGATATTAATTATAATAACACTCGTATTTTCATGTCATACATTCTAAATATCAATAATATGTTGCATTATATACGAATTCAAAAAGAATGAAAAGTGTTGGTGGACACCCCCCGAGTTGCTCGACTCACGCATAGTAGTTACCCGTCTTAACTAATCACTAAAACTACCCTAACCCGTCTTTTATTTTTTGTCACTAGTCCGAGTGTCGGATCCAACAAGACCTGGTATTTCACAAGGCCAAAACTTATATGGGTCGTCCCTACAAACACATGTGCATGCACACACAGTTCTGCATGAACGTACATATATACGCATAAGTTTATGGAACTATGGACATATATAAAGCTATACACACACATTTCTACGTATATATACACAAGCGAGCAATTGTACATATATAATTAGTTAAATACAAAATCAATGCATATATCAAGCACCAGTACTTGAATCATGAATTGAAGTGGTCCGAACAACATAATTTAAAGCTGTAGGGTTCACAATGTTATATCATCACCAATTAATCTAAAAATTCTGGCTAGTAGATATATGTTGTACACAAAACGTAGGTTTGTAGGTAGGCATTTAATAAGTTTTTGTATAGTGGTTTTTGTCTATATCACTCAAAAATATACCACTCGATCTACTTTTATGACATAAAATGATACAACTTGATCCCTTTAGGGATTGAGGGATGGCCTACATATTATTTTGATTTATGACGAAAGAAGCTTAACATTTTGATTCCATTATTGCTAAAGGACATGATTTTGATTACCATTGATGTGATTAGTTAACTATTTCACCTTCAAGTACAAAAATCAATTTGTGGACATTAGTTGTCAAATTTCCATTTATATCGGATTAATTGGTTAAGACAATTCATTTACTGTTTTGTTGCTGATTAAGTGGTACGTATGTGAGGTTAGATGTTTGGAGTTTAGGTCTACTCTAGATGTATTTGTGGGTTGTTGGTCACTCCTTTTAATCTTTTGGGAGCATCTCAACGATTAAGGATATGGATGCAAGACATGCTTACACTTCTCGACATTCCACTGGTCGGGAGTGGAGGCCTCTTTCTCGATAAATCTATTCAAGGCAAATTGAAATCAGTAAGATCTCGATCATATCCAAGACGAAATGATTGATTCTTCTATGCTTGTAACATAGGGCACCATAACGATGGAGCAGATTAACTAGGAATCGGTATACTTACACATCTCTAAAAACATAGGTGATATGAGTTATTAGAGAGGCTAGATAAGGTTAGAGACTTTTGTGGGAGCTTATAGATATAATATTTACTTGGACTTAGTATTTAGACTATATTTCATAGATGTTGTTTATAGTCGTAGGTGTTGATGTTAGTTACTTTCTAGGTTGACCTTTAGTCTTAGTCGTGCCTTTAGTTTTTTTTTTAAATTTTTATTTTTTATGTATCTTTAGTTTTTAGGTGTGTGTTTAGTCTTAGGCGTATGTAATCTTAGCTGCTTTATTAGTCTAGGGGAATTTTGTGCCATATAAGTTAGTTTATTTTTCTGCCACTAACATGTTAGTTTATTTTTCTGCCACTAACAACTATATTGAGTTATGAAATATGTTTATTTCTTGTACGTATATGTATTTTCATTGTAATAAAGAGTGAGAGAAAAATGTATTTATCTCAAGAGAGAAGGTAAAATTTGTTTTCATCTCGTAGTATTCAAACCCTCCTATTGAAATAAGATTTTACTGAGCATATTTATTCTTGTTTAAAGGTATTTTAAGAAAATTGATTTTTATAGTTATTGAAAACTGACATAATCATTAATAATCTTTTAAAATCTTTAAAGCTCTCTCTTATCTTACCTTACATAAGTTTTTTAAAAAAAGAACCTCTAATTCACACCAGTTTTCGTATATTGAAAAAATCTAAAGGAAACAACAGGAGGAAGAAGAACAACTTAAAGATCAATTATAGTTGCATATTTATGAATTGATAGTGGCCATTTGTTAACATAAGTATAAATTTTGGCAATGAATATCACTAAAGATTTCCCGAAACTTTCATGATAGGCAAATTCATTAGTTATCTTTAGAAGCTTATTTCATTAATAAAAGAATGCCAAAGTTGAGCTTATGAGCATGCACTTTACCCAATTTAAACATTTCAAACATTATACATCACTTTGACATGCTTTCTCGGACGTTATAAAAGTTTTTTTCTTTATATGAATTTGAAATATTTGTTAACCACACGATACACAAAATTTACAATAACATGTTTCATTTTTTTTCTATACCTATTTACTTATGCTCCTAAACTCTCTTAGTTTTTAATTTACCCTATATAAGAATTTAAGTTATGATATTCTTCACAAGAGACAAGAGTCTCTACATCCGGTTGTAGCTGATATGACATAACATCGTTTTATCTTTTGTCACAAAACACATATATAGAGACACGGGTCACTAGAGATGATAACGTGAACATAATTGGTAAGAAGTGAAAATGAATAATCAATAAATTATATAGGACCAATATTAGTTGAATAATGCAAATACAAGAAACTGATTTATGTTGTTTAGTTACATTATTAGATAATTTGGTGTAAACATCGGAAATGTATTTCTATATTTATTTAAAAAATCATGAAGTAAAATGAGTTGCAAAACACTATATTACATTAGAAAAGAATTATTATTGAACTTAATCGAACATTGTAGGAAAGGTAACAATTGTGAAATAAAATCTACCTATTCTAATAAAAGGGTAACTAGGGATGTCACATGACAACGCCACATAACTAGAGATGCCACATGACAACACCACATTCATTTTTAACAAAATTTTCTCGCTTCTCTCTCTTATTAAATAACTCCATTAATTACTAATTATGTTATTGAATTCTTTTTTGATTAAAAATTATTTTTAGAAAAAATTAGAAATAGATACTTTTTGATGTTTATTTCTAGAGAAACAAATTTTTATTAAAACAAATTTTTATTAAAACAAATTTTCTAAGACATCATACTTTTTTTTTAAAACACAAAATATTTTAAATTTTACATTTTTAACATGTTTTTAAGAGAAATATTTAATTTATTTTTTATGAAAAATAAAAAAGTTTAAAACAAAAATTTTAAAAGTTGATGTTATTGTTTTATTACTTATATTCCTTACTCATATATAATTTAAATCATATATTATTTTATAATTAATAAAATTTATTCTATTTAATATTATTTATTCAACTCGTGTAATACATGGGTTCATTAAAGTAGTATGATATAGAAAATAACAAAATATTATTATTGAACTTAATTGAACTATAATCATAAATGGACTTAATAATACCATATGGCATATGGTAAGATCATAACTCATAAGAGTGAGCAGATTGGGCTTGGATAGTGGGCCTTTGTATTAATGGGTTGGGCCGTTGAGGCAACCTCTTAAATCATAACCCTTTACACATTCAGTTTCCTTTTACAAGTACAACTTATATAATCCCAAATAGAGGTGCGCAAACCGGTTTTTTCCGAACCGGGTCGGGTTCAACTCGAACGGGTTCAGGTCAACAAATTTTTAACCGGGTTTGACCAAAACTGGGTTGGTTCCCAAACCGGTTTAGGGTCAATAAAACTCAACCCGATAGGAACCGGTCCGGCTCGGTTTCTAACCGGTTCGATTCCGAAAAACCGGTTCCAAAAAACTGGTATATTTTATTTTTTATTTCAATAAATAATACTTTTAAAGTATACAAAAGATACATACCGGTTTTTAGGGCCGGGTCCAAACAGGTTTGGGCTATAAATATACAAACCGGTCCCAAACCGTCGGTTTTTTCCGAGTTGAAACCAGTTTGGCCTACCACCAGGTTGAAACCAGTTCAATTCCGGTTTAGGTTACCGCTTCGGGTTG
This sequence comes from Flaveria linearis, assembly GCA_024085815.1. Classification (NCBI taxonomy): domain Eukaryota; kingdom Viridiplantae; phylum Streptophyta; class Magnoliopsida; order Asterales; family Asteraceae; genus Flaveria; species Flaveria linearis. Next base: position 15,356,343 of record CM044008.1, read on the forward strand.
GGGAACATGTTTTAATGTGCACCTCTAATCCCAAACTTTCCAGAGGGTTCTCTGGTTATGCTAGAGGTGCACATCCATTTAGTTTGTTCGGTTTGTTGACCGGTTTTGAACCCGTTCTGAATTGTTTTGTTCGGTTTAACTGGATCAGTTTGGTCTTGAACCGGTCTCTATTTCAGTAGGGAGAATTAAAAATGGCCCCAAACCAACAATTTATACTTAGTTTCAAACCAGTTTCTGATATACCGGTTTCAAACTGATTTGGTTGCTGGTTTAGGTTCACGAACCCTTTTTTTGTGCACCTCTAGTGTGCTACCAAAATAACCGCTCAAAATGTATTCTTTTTGTTAGTTTCTTTTTTAACAACGTCACAAAACTTTCCTTAGTTATTCAATATTGTAAAACATTTTATAGACGTTAAAATTTTAAATTTAAGTGGTACAGATAAAATGTTTATAAATCTTGGTTAGTACTTAGTGGTGACATTTTTCTACAACTTGATTTAAATCGATCGATTATAAACCTTCATAAATATTCAGTGAAAATTTTCACTATTGCCTTTACTTTAAGTTAAATTTTAATAAAATAACCAATAAGTATAAGAAACTTCTTATATAATTCATTTACGTCATTTCGAAATTCTTTTATCCTGTTAAGTACAACTTGATACGTTGCATTATTATCACCATAAAGCTTAACTTGAAAAGTTAAATATGACAACGAAGTTACATTCAACAACTTTTTTTATATATTTTTTAGTTATTCAATTATTTATTAAATTATTTTTTCTTGAGACTGATGACCAAAGCGGTCATATATAAAAACATTTTGGGAACACTCAACACATTGAAAAGGTTCTGGAAATAAGATTTCAATATCTAATTGAATAAAACCCATACTGATCCTTGGTAGATAATATTATAATAAAAAAAAGTAGTTCTTTAATATTCTTGTAATCTTATGGCACCTAAAATACTCTTTCCCATATGCTATATTTAATAACCATATTCTCACATGGTTTATTATGTATGAACTATATTCATTCCGAGTAATTAATTTCATTAAAATATTTAAATGACATGACACAAAAGTTAGAAAAAACAAACATTCTAATAATAAAATATATTTGCTTTATTTTGTTTTCGACGTTTCACTTTAAAACAACGAGGTATCGATGAGATATTGGTGATACTACTACGTAATTATGGACCTAGCTTTTGATCCATAGAATGGTGTTAGATTTTTGAAAGTTGTTTGAACATTTATCGACATTGATAAATTAAATGATTTCTAATAATTTTTATCCCATGATAATATAAATATATATAAATTATGATACTAGATTTACACTTTTTTTTCACAAAACTTATACAATTGAAAACGACATAATGTTTTTGGATGAGAAGGAAATTTATACACTATTTGCACGTAAATCCACCTTGAATGTTTTTTTTTCCCAAAAATTTATCCAACTTTTTTTTTGAAAGTCCAGACTAGCTATGTTAGAGCATTCAGATACCGTTTAATATATTTTTATGAGTGTATTTCTTTTATTTATGAAATTATTGCGAGTGTAGGAGATAAAAAAATATTATTGTTAATTTGTAAGTTTAATAATACATTGTCAACCGTTATAAAACTTTTAATATAGAGAGAAAATGTAATTATGAATGTATAAAAATATTATTTAATTGAGAAGAAAAAAAAATTTAGTGTACTTATAAAAATAAAGATAAGAATGGAGATGTGAAAGCGAACGATTGCCAACGAATTGCTAGTCGCAAATGATCTTCTAGAGTATACTTGAAAAGCCTGGTTATTTTTTTCTTGTTTTGTCATGTAGTTCAAAAGAAAAGCTATGTATTCTTTCTTTTGAACGACAATTGGATCACTAACGAGTCACTAGCTTATCTGATTATCTCCATTGCTAGAGCACGTAACTCAAGATCGCCCTCAATAGTAAACCCATCATATGTGATGGAAAACAACCTGACCTAACCTAGAAATGAAGTCTTGATACCTAAACTCAACCACTTGAGCTAAACATTATTGATAAGAACTACGTATTAATTTTAATATTTTTCCATTCTTTGGTTAAATTATAGGCAAATTAACCAACGTCCTTATATTTGACGTAAAAACCGTAAAATACTGAAAGTACACATCGTATCTATTAAGTTTCCGTGCTTAAATAAACAAATATATGAAATCAAAATTAAAAATAAGAAATGAAAGTGGAAACTGAAGTTTGAATAAGTTTAGTAAAACACTTGAAGAAGGTTATCATTTGCTTAAGGTTTCCCTTTTTGTATGTAATTTACTCTTATTTTGTCCACTATTTATTGTATTTTCAATTGAAATAAAGAATAATAGTAGATGTACTCTTTTTATTCATATAGGAGATACGTAGTGTTATACCGTCAATAAAACGTATTGCACGAAATGTAAACTAAACAATATTACATAAAGAACAACGATCTACTTAAACCTGTATTTCTAAAAATGTACCATGTGATATCCTTGATTGTAAGAACGAAGAAACTAGATCGTCATTGTTGACAAAAGCTTTGTGTTTAGCGCAAATCCTTTAATATAGATCTTCAAATCTACTACAACAAAGCTTGTTTATTTCCAAAGATACAACAGTCAATACTTGTATCAAAGATGAATCATATGTGACACGTGGTAGATAGCTCTTGACTTTTTAATATTTAGGTATCAGCTAGCGTAAAAGAAGTCAGGTAATCGATAAATAAAAGGAATTAGAGAGTCCTCATCTCTAGTTTTCTAGACAGTTTAAGAACGGTTTTTACATTTAATTTTAAATATTGATATCTCATTTATCTTAGTTTAAATTAAACATAGTTTGATTCGTTATAAAGTTCACTTTTTTTCTAATAAAAATCATATTATCAATAATTTTTCTCTTAACGTTATTATCCTCTTACGTCCTTGGCTTTAGCTTATGGTTCATATAATCCTTCTTCCATCATGAAGTTGACAAATATAATATTTTACATCAAAAAAGCACATAAAAAACTATTAAGCACAGCCACGAGCTTTAAATCATGTTAACTATTTAATCATATCTCAAACTTTACCTATAATAAATACTCATTTTTCCTTTCACTACCCCTAAAGCACCACCACATATGGGATTTCAAAGGAGAAAACCAACACCGGAGCAACCGCGGCACTGCCAAGTCGAGTGGCGGCGGTACCGAGGCGTGAGGCGACGCCCTTGGGGCCGGTTCGCGGCAGAAGTGACCGACCCCGAGAAGAAACGCAAGAGAATATGGTTGGGAACTTTTGACACCCCAGAGGAAGCAGCATTGGCGTATGACAAAGCAGCTTTTAAACTACTCGGGTCACGAGCCAAGGTCAACTTCCCCCTCTTAATCGGCTTAGACGATTCACTAGCCGTCGCAACCGCCAGACGGCTAGCTCTATCCACCACAAGGAACGTGGCGGCGGACCCACCAACCGCCACCACAAAAATGGAGGATAGGGCCACTTTAGGCATAGATGAGGGTAGTAGTCATGATCAAGGTCCACAACTTATGGTAAAGGATAATGAATGGTACACACCACCATCAATATCATTGCTAGAGTCACAAATGACTGCCAATTACAAAGGTGATCATGATGACTTGAGTGTGAACTTTCAAATGTTTATGATAAAACCTGAATTTCAAATGTTTATGAACTTTCAAATGGTACAAGAATTACCTCAGGTTCATCTATTGTGGAGGAGGTGGGTAGTGATCTTGATGTATTGTGGAACTTTGATGCAACAACTCCTGATGATTTTCTTTTTCCTTGAATGTTTTAGAAATTAGAATATAAGAAAATATCTATGGATATTGGTATTTCATGGTTTATTTATTTTATTAATTATGTATTATTCTTAATCATCAGTTTTACTACTAAACTAATAACTTTCACTCGTCCTATCTCATGGTGAAAGTGGTTATCAATGAGATTTTATAAAAAATAGGGTGTTAAAAATTTGATGTTTGACGTATTATCAAGGAAGTTATTGATGGATTAGAGATACAATATTTTTAGAATTTTCTCTTGTTTTTGATTTTAAACATGGTTTCTATATGGTTTTTTAAACAATCTTAAGTGATTCGATAGTTAAACTTAGAATGTGGATGAGGGAATGGTTAGATTCACTTCTTTGAGGAAGTGGATGTGAGTCCTTTTTTATTTCATTTTATAAGAATTAACCTTTTTATGATATGATTTTTTATAATAATTTGCAACATTTAAATTTTCTAAAAAATCTAAATAAATATTTTTGTTTAGTTTTCTAGACATTTCCGGTATAAATTTTATTAAGAACCGAGATCATTCAAAAATTTATTAATAACTCAATTTTTAGCGAAATTTAAATTTAAAGTTGACAAAAATATAAACAAAAATGTTTTATTTAGATTTTTTTATAATAATTATATATAACAAGCTACAATGGAAAAATCACATTATAAAAAATAAATTCATTTAAATAAAGTTCAACTCAAGTCTTTTATCTATAAATATAATATATCTTTATATATTATACAAAAAAACTAGCTAAGGAGACAGACAGTTTTTAGAACTTTGGTCGAAACCTTGATTGATCGAAAAACTTATAGAATCTGAACAAATAGGCCTGAATAGAATTATTATATTGTTGAAAAATGTTCAAATACAAAGTGTATTTTTGCTACAAAGTGTGAGAAGATCGACACAATGAGTAAAAAAAGACATAAAAAAATTATATCTCACAATCTAAATCGAATTTCGAAAAAGTAATTCGGAGCTTTTGTTTCCCTAGTCGTCCTCACTAAGAAAAAAAATAAAAGAAAAATTTAAAAAAATAAAAAAATTAACTTTTTTTATTGTGTCATTTATGAAAGACACAGTGACTTTATTGTGTCATTATGAAAGACACAATCACGTCATTGTGTCAATATAAAAGACAAAATAATGTCACTGTGTCATATAAATACACAATGATTTTTTTTATTTTTTTATTTTTCTCTGAAAGAGGATAACGAGAGGAACAGGGGCTCTGAAGTACTTTTTTAAAATCCGATTTAGATTGTGAGATATTAATTTTTTATGTGACTTTTGTAGGCTCATTGTGTCTTCCCACGCTTTGTAGCAAAAATACACTTTGTAAAATAACATCACCCTATATTGTTTACCTAACTCCATTGGTAATGCACATTTGACTTTTGTTGGTAGTGTTTGATCGTTTCTAAATTCTAACGACCACTCGTATATATAGTACCTTATTCTTGAATAATCGATGATCCATTTAAGATAAAAATACTTGTGTAAATTATGCTTTTCATCTTTTATGTTCGGGGTGACGAAGATCTTGTACATTAAGTTTAACAAATACCAAAAAGGTCTATAAACTTCATATGCTATCACAATATTTCTCGTCCTTTCCCTTAATTAACGTGCATCTCCTTTTGCTGTTTAGCGGAAGCATGTAAAAGGTGAACCCCCTCGCTTGCACGTGATTAGGGTTTCTCGATCCTTTTCTTCATCTTAAAACGTTATGATCAAACTTCAACAATGGTGTATTGATGGTTAGGGAAACAAGTAACCATGAGAACATAATGGACTAGTCTACGACGTAGATTTTATGCTAGTACACAAAAGGTATTTCCTTGTTAATATTCCTTTTTTCATATCGAGTTTCTTACCTTAAACTTTGATTACTATGAACTCAAGGATCGCAATGTAGATTCATTGGAAGGTTTGCCTCTAAATGTGTCCACGATCTTTGGACATCATTCATGATTTAATAAAGTTAAAATAACCTTATGGAAGACAAATTCAAAGCAAGTCAAAATGAAGGTTGAAGAAGTATATCACTTTAGATTTTCATAATAGTTGTCAACTTTAATTAAAACAGCCAGCTAGGGGTGTTTAACAAAACGAACTTCGAATACTCGAATTAATCGAAGCAAATTATTATTCAAATTTTGATGTTTGAACTTGAATTGTATTTGCTTCAAATGCGAATTAGATTCATACGATTCGATTTGTTTTTGAAACTCAAATTCATATCCAATTTGAAATTTTTTTTTGTATCTTTAATTAATTCGACTAGAATTCAGCCAATAAAAGTTCATTTTATTTTTGTTTTAAAAAATACTAATAACTTAGGATTCTCTTTATAAAAAAAACAAAATTTATAAAACTAATAAATCATCAAAATGTCAAATGACCAAAATCATAGTTGTAAAACCGTAATTTAAATTTTGATATGAAATTCACTATCAAATTTCCAATCGTATCAATCTCAATTTGAAAATTCGAATCAAATTCTGAATTAGTGATTTTTGAACCCAATTGAATAACGACTTTTCAAGCCTGATTTGGATCCCGAACACCTCTAGCTGCAATAGGTAATTGTTTCATTTTTGCCACTTGTAAGGGAACCCATATGGGCTATGTTTGGTTTGCAAGTTTGTAATAGAAAAGTGCATTTTAAAAACCATGGTTCCAATCCATGACGTAATGGTATATTGGTATGGTGTTTGTCTCACACAAAAATATTGAGTTCCATTCTTACAAGGTTAGGTGGAATTTTGATGGTGTAAAAAAATTATTGTTTATAGAAAAACAAAACAACCATTATTTCAAAATCTATTACCTCTAATAAATCAAGATTTTCTAAAGATACGTGACAATCAACAAGTGTTCTAAGAACACGTGACAATCAACAAGTGTTCTAGGAACACGTGACAATCAACAAGGGTTCTAGAGACACGTGACAATCAACAAGAGACTCCTCAATTGATTTTTCCCGCCTAAAATTTTATTAAATTATGATTGCATTTAATTTTGGAAGTTATAATTTATAATTTAAAAGCTGCATTTATTAGTCATTTAAAAAATAATCAACACTTACCATAATTAACATTTTAAATAGTTTCATATTAGAAATTGATATAATTTAAGTTTTAAATTATTTCCATATTAAAATTTGTTATCAAATAAAGTGTATCAAATTATTGATTATACGTGAACTTCTTAATGTTTAAATTGTCTTAAAATCTATAACATATAATAAAAGAAGGTTTTCTTTTGACACGTGTAATTATTCTAGCGTATCAAATGACACGTGTCATCATTCTAGCGTATCAAATGACACGTGTCATCATTCTAGCGTATCAAATGACACGTGTCATCATTCTAGCGTATCAAATGACACGTGTCATCATTTTAGCATATCCGAAAAATCATTTTCCCGTCTCTCTCTCATAATAAATACGAAAATTATAAAAATAATCAATTTGACTTTCCTTTTTTACTAAAATATCTTAAAACAAATATATATACATTTATGTTCATTGTCTCTCTCATATTAAATGATAACTATTTTAAATAAGTAAACTAAAATATTAAACATCTAAAATATAAATATTCTTTTTTAATAATTTATTAATATATACTAAATTATATGATTTAAGACTTATTTTATCTTTAAATATAGAGTAATAATTTTAGATTTCATTTTTTGTTATAACTTTTAAATATTTATTATATTTTTATTTCACCAATAGCTAATTAAATTTAGAAAATAAAATATTTAAAAAACTAATGGTTTTGATATGTTTTATTTATTTCACCCATGTAATACATGGGCTCTAACCTAGTTTTCTTTATATTAAAGATTTAACTATTTTGAAACTAACACCTTAGTGCAATAAAAATATAATAAATTTTCATTTATTTAAATTAAAACTAAAAATTAATATTAGTATTTAAGTTAAAGAAAAATTATAATCAAAATAATATGATAAATTATCATTCATTATAAACAATTTATGTTATAAAATGGCAAATTGTTTTAGAAACAAAATTCAATGCTCAATGAACGAAAGATATTAAAAAGTTGATACTATAGTAGTCTTCGGATTTAGACATTATTTAAAAGAATTGATATAAATATGATCAAAAACATCTTTGTATTTTTTAATGAATAATTTAAAAAGGTGAGTTAGAGACTAACGAACTTCTTTTTGTTTACTTATATTGTTTTATAAAATTATTTCACAAAAATTAGAACTAAAAACTTTTACTTTTCTAAAAGATCTTGACATGAAAAAATATGATCGCATAATTATCTATAATCTATAAACTCTAATAAAATAAGGTTTTTTTAAGCCAGATGGCATCCTCTTAAACCTTCAATTTGACACGTGACACACTCTCACACCACCTTCATTTTTTATCCCCGCTAATTACTTGACTCGTTTTAGACCATTCACGCGGACCTTTTAAACCATGGACTTACCCACTTCTCCCATTACCTTCCCTTCTCTCAATTAGTAAACCCTACATCCAGCACACCTCCTCCATCTTTACAGTTACAGATCCATCGATCGATTTTCTGACAAGGTATTCATGTTTTCAAAAAACGCAGCACAATCCGTCACAGTTACAGATCCATCGATCGACCTTCTTGCCCTAATCTAACCAAGTATTCTTCAAGCCCTAAACTTTCATTCTTCTTCCTAAACCCAAATCTCTAACTTGATTGACATCATTTACTCCAATTTATAAATTTATACTCAGTGAATTTAGGTTTGTATCTGTGAATTTAGGTTGTTCGTTATCCTTGGCTCCTTGCCTTTCTTCCGAAGCGTACTTACTGCTCAGTGAAGGTACTCTAACTTAACTCTACATCATTTACTTTGATTCATAACTTTCTCATGTCGTTTCCACTGTATGATTAAGTTTTGCTTTAGGGTTGAATAAATACTATTCTTTGGTGAATCTTAAGTTTGTATATGTGACTTTAGTAGTTATTAGTTATTATATTTTATGAATCATCAAGACATCAATGACTTAAGTAGTTTGTATCAGTGGGTTTGGTTGGATTGAAATTTTGATGGTAATAATCAGGGGAGTAATTGAATCTTTTGGTATTACTTTTATATTGTGTGCAATCCTACAATATTATTTGTAATTGATTTCCACAAATACAAAATAGTTAATCACAAATACGCCATAAAAATGTTGCAGCTTATGTTTGTATCTGTGATTTTAGTAGTTTTTGGTTAATATCTTCAATGAATCATCAAGATATCAGTGACTTTAGTAGCTTTCATCAGTGTCTTTGGTTCAATTGAAATTTTGATGGTACTAATCAGGGGAGTAAATAAATCTCTTGGTGTGCAATCCTACAACACTTTTTGTAACTGATTTTCACAAACACAAAATAATTTTATCACAAGTATGCCATAAAGATGCTTCAATTTACATTTTGATCGTTTGCATAAAGCCTGCCCTGTCACATCCCGACGGAAGCGTGAAATGCGGTTTGGGTGTGACTTGCTTTATCAGAGTACATTAATTATAGCGGAACAAATATTAAAGACATAGGCTTAAAACAAGAAAGTAGGACATGCATTTATTCATAATATTCGTGATTACATCTTATACATAGATTCCAAAATTAGATATAATCTTATTACTACATCATTAAACTACAGCATGTCTTCAGATACGGTGGAAGTGTGTATCAACATACACACTACCATCAACAATGTTGACAGTTAATGTGACACAAACCCTTACTACCACTTCTCCCCAACCATTGTGCACTTCAAAGCTAAGGTCAAAAGTGTTACTCATTGTTTTCTGAAAAAGTATACTAAACCAGTCAACAAAAATGTTGGTGAAAACATAGGTTTAATCCATACAAAATATTTCGTTGATGTATCAATTACAACCAAGCCTGCTCACAACATAATCATACTGTCACGAAATAATCACAAAATCAGATAATATTACATCCTAACCCCCATTCGGTTAGATGCAGGAAAATAGCCGTAACCCTCATCCGATTAGTGCAAATATTCTCCTAAGTAGCGCTACCAATATTATTGACCGGTTCCTCATTCGAACTAATGGTTGTGTCGCAAATGACAGTAAGCAAATAAAAATATTTTCAAAATAATACATCAACCCAACAGTATACTGTTTCCTCCAAAACTTTACTGAATATCAAACGGTTAAAAATGAGGCTATGAAGTCACCGTGTCTTCTCACTTGAACCTAACAAGATAGTTCACAGTATCAGACAATACTTCAAATATTTTTTGGGTTTTTATTGACTGTAAAAGATTAATAGAAACACCTTCGGGCCTCTAAAAATTCTTAATCCATAATAGTTTGTGATTTATTCCAAACTTCTCAAAAATCACAAAAATAGCTACTGATGTCCAAAAATCACCAAATTTTGTAGAACATAATTTTGGACAGTTTGTAGCTTACCATAATTTTCATAACATAAAATTCCCAACAGATTATTTTATATAAATCCCACAATAATCCTAAAATTCATCAAAATACCTAATGCTGTCCATTAAATCCTAAAAAAATCATAGAATTTTTTTTCATAAATTCAGTAACATCACATAATTTTTATAGCCTCCAAATCTTAACAGATTATTTTGTGTAAATTTAATAATATTCCCATAAATGATTCAAAATAGCTACTGTTATTAATAAATCCCCAAAATTTCACAGACTGTTTATTATATAAAACCACACATCATATGATTTTCTCAAAGTCCAAACAATAACAGAGCAGTTTCTGTAATTTTCACAATAATTTAAATATTTAGAAAAAATACTTATGCTGCTCCAAAAATTATGAAAACAATACATTCTGCAGTATTTGCTTTAATATTTCATCTATGATTTTATCAGAATTTATTATTTACTTTATGTATTTATTATGACTTATTCACTGCAGAACATATAAAAATTCATATCTTAAATATAATAAGGTATAAAATTCTGAAATAATTCCAGAGGCTTTTATACCTCAAAAGAATCCTTCTGTGAATTCATCAGAATTTTCCTGAGTTTATTTCTATTTTAATATTTTCTTCTATTTCTCATTTATAAAATAATTTATACAAATTATTCATTTATCAAAACTTTATCAAAGTTTCCAGATCAATATTTCAGTATCAAAATGAGAATTTTTCAATATTATTTCCATAATCGCTTTCATTAAATACTTATTTGATTTTTCTTAAATAATTATGATATATATTTTTTAAAATTAAAATATGTCTTTTTAAATCATAAGTTCCTGAGTTTTGGAAACTCATTACTCAAGATTCATGGATTAAAACTTCCCAAAATTGGTTTTGGTGATTAAACACCAATTAATATGTATATATATATATGGTTTGTAACATATATATATAAAAAATTCATTTTGTACCTTGTGATGATAATTTTAAGGGTATTTTAGCTTCTTGAATCCGAGAGTTTTGCTAAGTTAAAACCGAGAAGTGGTGATGCTGTTTTAAAGGGGTCGGGTGGAGGAGAACAAAGGTGATGGATGTGTTGTTGATATGTGAAAAATTACACATGTTAAGAATACATATCTTTTCCCATTTTAAGTGATTTTTGGTTTCAAATTAATCTTTAGCGATACTTAATTGTGATTAATTTGATTTTTGTAGCTTCGAATGGTGGTTTGATGATTTCAAAAGAAAAAGCTAAGGAATTCATGAAGAGTTTGGAAGTTTAGAGGCTGTCATGGCCATGACAGGAGCTGTCAAGACCATAACAAGCTGCAGACCCCCTTTTTGAGCGCAATATGGCCATGACAAACTGGGTCATGGGCATGACACGCATCAGATCCCCTTTTTAAGCCCTTCTTATTCTTCATTGAATGAGAGACGATTTTTGAAGAAGAAACCCTAGTTTCTCTTCATCTTTGAGGGAGATTTGAAGGAAGTTTCTCAAGAGTTCAAGAGAGGTTAAAGATCAAGCATTTCAAAGAAAGATTCAACTTCACACAACCCATCCTCACTCATCTTTGGTTTGAAAATCTCTATACCTAACATGTTTTCTTCCATTTCTATGAGTTTGGTTGTGACTTTTGTAAGCCTCATGGGCTAAATACTCTTAATCACTTAGATTAGATGAAGCTTAGCATACTTTGACATTTTGTATGAAACCTTGGTGGTGTTTATGTCAATGCTCATTACAAAGCTATGAATGTCCTTTAATGGTGGTGTGTTCTTGTTTAACTTGATGAAATATTGAATCTTGTGGGTGTTGCAACCACATTATGTTGGAAAACCATGTGTGTTGGAACATTTATTCATGGATTGCATAACCTAGTATGTAGTTTATGGCATTTGACTAGAAATAGTGAATGAATGGTTGAATATCTAGTAAAGTTGAACAAGTATGCATCCTTATACATGTGTTTGTGAAAACCATTGTGTTTGTTATGAATACCTCCTAACTTTGTTATGTAAAACCATAGATAATGCGCAAATTTATGGTTCATATATTCATGTTAGGATATTCATAAGTTGAAGGACATACATAGGTATTGTTACATTACGTGGATTGAGGTGGTTACCATGTGTTCATCGTGTTAACTTTCCAAAGATTGGTGGGTTTGGTATCCTTGACGGGAGTCCAAACCATCTTTAACATTGGCATAATATTATCATTAGTTCTTCATGGCATAACTTTAGGTGGCTATTATGTGTTTATCGTCTTAGCTTTCCAAAGAGTTATATAATTAGATAACTTTGACAAGAGTCTAGTTTATATCCATGTTTCATGTGTAGAAAATGATCTCACCATAGGTTCATACATGTCGTCATTGTTTTGCTAAGCGGATTCAAAGTCTAAGTGATACCTTCCTCTGATTGGTTATCTTCATCTTTATCTACTTTCTTCAATTAGTTTAATTGTTAGTTAAATTAGTTAACGATAATATTCATAAATCCTCTTTCATCGGCTAGATAATGATAAAGACTTAGTATCAGGAGCTCTCGTGTCCATGGATCGATACTTGTTTCTTACCAAAAGCTATACTACTAATCGATAGGTACACTTGCCTATTGTGTGTGTAGTTAGTCATAAGGTGAAAATCATTTTATAAATTTAAAGCTTAATTGTGTAAAATTTGTTGCTAAAGTTTATATATCAAAAACACACATCAGTTGTTGTTGTTTGTGACAACCCGAAAAATTTGTGATTTAATTCATATAACATTTATGTGATTTCTATATTTTTATTATTATTATTTATTAACTTAACAAAAATAATGAAAATAATAATATTGTTAATAGAAATAATAATAATAATAACAATAATAATAATAATAATAACAATAATAATAATAATATTGTTAAAAATAATAATAATGATAATAATAATAATAAATAATAATATTAATAATAAAGTTCAGGGGTGTTTGTGTCATTTTTAAAACTTGTTTAAAAACTTTAAGACATGAAATAATAAATCAAATAAACCCCAGGGACCATTTCTGTAATTTCTGAAACCCATCACCCCCACCGCCGATCACTGTTCTCCGGCAACTCTCCGGACAAAATCCGGCGACCCAAATGCGTTCAAAATACGCGGTTTTGACTCAATCATTGATCCCCGACAACATTCTATGCAAGATTCGAACCCTATGCCTCGATTCAACTGAAAAATTGGAGTGTAATTGATCCAACCGACCCACATGCAACTTTCGGTCACTTTACAACTACTAAATCGCACTACCACTTGATTTTATTTAAATTAATCGAACAATAACAATTATATTATCATTCCTAAACTGATTGTACATTCAATTTCATCTAAAACACTCGAAAACAATCAATCCGATCCTCTCCTATACCGCGACCTGCAACCGACTGGAACATTATCAATTCGACACATTGAGTCTCAATTGATAAGGGGCTTTTGGTAGTGATCATTCTCAGAAGCTTCACACGAGTTTAATTAGATTATTATCCTCTCTAGCACCTCGAACCAATTCCCCTGTCGCGGCTTGTTCTTCGAGTAATCTGAGCATCATCTCGAATCAATTCAGGTAATTGAACATACCAATAAACTCGTTATTATATGGGGATCAAAAGCCCCATCAATTCAACTGATAACAGATTCGGATTTAGGTTCAATTGAATCGAATTCGAATTAGGGTTATATGAATTTGGGGGAAATGGATTAACATGGGTTAAAACTAATTGAAACCAAGCATAAACCACGGCTGGATGCCTTGGTTTACTGGTTTGGGTGTGGGAGTGTGTGTTTGTGGTCATGGGTTCGAACCCGGCCACCAACATTTATTTTTTTGAAAGCCTTTTTGGCCTTTTAAAAATATAGAAAAATTATTAAAAATTATAAAAATAATTTTTATAAACTTTGTAATTTTATAAGTTATTTAATTATATTCTGGAAAATTATTTCATTAAAAACCTTATTAGTTATTTATTTATAAAAATTATTACAAACGTTATAAATTGTTATTTTTATAAAAATGGATTTTAAATAATAATTTAAATCATCAAATTACTAATGAAAGTTATAATATTAATTATGAATTATCTTGATAAGATAAATACAAATTAGATTTTATAAATTTAAATATTTATAAAATCTTATAAAATTAAATATAAACTTACATAGTTAAATAATGTTTACAATTTATTTAGAATATAATGATATGTTAAAATCATTATAAACTAATCAAATTTTATGAAATATAAATCTTTAATTATTAAAGAATTAACAAAGATAATTAAATGATTAGTTATATGTTTATAATAAATCCCCGAAAACCAAACCTTAGATCAATTGAATGCCAGGTTGAAGATCTAACTTATTTAGGTTATGGATTCGTATTTGTTTGCTTATGTGAATTATAATTCCTTAGGAGGAATTTACTAGCTTGTCAACACCACACAAGGACTGAGGTGAGTTCATAACTATTCCCCTTTTTAATCATTTAAATATTTTGGGGCTGGAATACATGTGTAATTGAAATTAAAAATTATTTTATGTATTATGTTAAATAATAATTGAATCACATTTATGATTACATATGGTTACAATGAAAATCCTTCTCTGTATACTGGACTATAAACAAGCAGGGATCTTTTGGATAATACTATCGGGGAGTGACTTACCCCCACAAAAGGTTTGGACATGTGGTCCTTACCAAGATGCACAAAGATCTTATTGTCATTCGGGATTACTGTTATGGTGTGAGAAGGCAGATGTGCACTATATAAAGTTTGTCATTATAGTTCCACTTACAACCCATATGAGGATAAATGTAAAGGAGGATTTGCTCCCTCTGATTTGGAATTATTATAAATAACATAATATACACATGAAACGAATATTAAACTATGATACATAGACAAATCCTATGTGAAGGATTTGTTGGCTTGTACATAGTGGGTATGTGGGATAGCGGGTTCACCTTATTAAAAAGGGTTCCGACAGACTATTCATATACCGGTGAGTAAATTAAACTCACACTTTTGTTGTAAATCCTACTGGATGATAATTGATGATTTATCAATATGTTTTACTTACCTATGAACTCACCAACCCTGTGTTGACACTTGATTTACATGTATTCTCAGGTATCTACTAGGAGCTTATAGACATGCACGTAGGATCATTTAAGAGCTCAAGATACATATTGCTTAATATTTGAAGATATGATTAAACGTGTTGTTATGAGACAATCTATGTTTTATTTCCGCTACGCATAATAATTATTACTCTGTCTATTAATGAAATGGTTATCTAAAACTGATCATATAGATAACTGCATCTCATGTGTGACTACTGTGTTCGATCATGTTTGCTCACCCCTCCGTGATAAATTCCAGACCCGAAATTTGAGGGTGTGACATTGTTTGGTGTTAGTAACTGAGAGAGGGAATGATGGTGTGCTATAGTTGATGGTGTTATTTGGTTGTGCTACGGGTGGTGTTGATGGTGTTGTTGGTATGTGAAAACCGAGAGGAGAAGAGTGGTTTGATGGTTGTACATGTAGAAGCCGAGAGGGAGAGACAATAGGTGATGGCATGTGGTTTGGGTTGTGTTTGGAATGATTTCTGTTTGGAGCTTCAAATAACCGAGGCTCTAGAGGTGGTTTGGATGGAGCTCTAGTGTGAAAAGAATGTTGCTTAGTCAAGGGGAAGGTGTAGGTGGCAACTATGAGGACAAGCTTGGTGTATTTGCAATGATGAGGAAGTATAGGGACCGAAAGTTTGGATACATATTTTGAGAGTTCTTGTGGCTTTTTTCTAGTAATAATAATAATTAGTGGGTGAGGTGTCTAGGTGTGTTATGTGGCAATGACCCGAGAATGCATTTGGGATTGCCACCCTTCATTGTATAATGATGAAGCTTGATGACTAAGGGACATAAGGTGGCAAGTGGTGGCGGTTGCAGGAACTTCCGATGGTAAGGTGGCAATTTTAGGTGTGAAAGCTAAACAAAATCGAGGGATCCTTTGTGTTTTGTTATTTCTTTTGTAGTTAATGAGGCTTAAGCTCCAAGGTGTTGGTATTTGTTCATGAATTTGGTTTTAGAATGGCGGTTTGGTGAGGTGGCTGGATGATGATATTTCGGGTGGTATGGCAATGGTTTCGAGTTGTTTTAATTGATGTTAACCGAGAGTATCGGGTGGTGGTTCGAGTGATGTTAACCAATTGATGGTTTAGTGTTTTTAGTTTAGGTTTTTGATTTAGTTTTAGTTGAGTTTTATTGTGTATATACATATATATACTCGTAATTATATATATACAATTGAGTTTTATATACATATTTACCAATCATATATATTGGTATTCTAAGAATGGTCCACGTACATGTAGGTGTATAAACATGCATACGTCAAAACTTGTAGATATATATACATATATGTGAGTTTCGGGTACACATATACTTATATACATACGTAGGCTATTAATATATAGGCATGCAAGTAGCATGCATACGTACATCCATAGTCATATGTACCCAAACATATATTAGATTAAGAACACAATTTATATAAGGTATATACATATATATAGGTAAATAACCTGATTATATACATCTTAACAATTAATTTGTATGCATGCATGCAAGCATGCATATGTGTTTTCATAATATATGTATACTAAAAATACATTATGGTGTCCCGTGACGTAATAAAAAAAAATATTTCTAGGGTTGTCACATGCCCGCCTGCCAAAATTTATGTCTATGTACTTTTACATTCTACTCTCACATAAACATGAAACTTAGCTTTGGTTTGCATATTTATAGATGGGGGACATCAAGATAAAATTCAAGAGGGGTTAGTGAGTACGTGTGATCAAAGGGCTAGAATGTTACAAGATTAGTTCATTTTATGTGTTAATCATGTTCATGCTCTTGCTCTTGCTGTTTTGGTTTCTACTTTCCAATACTACAAGAATCCTTCGGTAATTGATCAGATTTATACTTTAAAGAAAATAATTTTGGTGTTCTTTGTTAAATTTTATACTTTTTGCTTTAATTTATGTAATAATAACTACAATCTTTAGTATTTTGGGTGTTTTTCTATTTATTTAATTATGAAAGTGCAAAAAGCATATTTGAGAAAAAATCAATAAATTCTGTCCAAATAAAAACCTAAGTTTAGAAAAGAATTTATGCAAAGAAACACAATAATTGAGGTACATTTTTACGGATCTAACACATCTAATTGTATAGATATAATTAGTGTTGTTTTCAAGTCTTTTCCACTTTAAATGATAGAGAAGGCAAATGAAAAAATATAACAAGAATCAATCTTCAGCTAAAGAACTTAAAGTGTTTACCTTCTTTTCAATCTAATTTACTATACATTCTTTATAACTAATAAAAGTCATTAATTGTTCATATCTTCACATGGATTAGGATTTGAGCATGATCCTTAAGGACCAATATGCAGAGCAATCTGATACTTTCCTTACTCGAAATCAACATGACAGAGACTTGGTTGTTATAATTCAGTTTGGAAAGTTTACGACGTTGAGAGGTTTGCTAAACATTATACTTATAAATGTTTTATGTTTAGAACTTTAAAATTTAGTTCTTATCTTCCATTCTTCTGTCATTATGGAACTGTATTCTTTTTACTATCACATTATTTAATACTTCTATGAATTTTTAGGGAACTTAAAAGTTTCCAATGCTTACAATGTGACGAAGCTATTCATCAATTCTAAGATTGATGAAATAATTTACTTTAAGCAAAGGTTGTTATAATAGATTACTTTATTTTCTTATTTATCAATTCTAAGATTATGTAATGGTGTTAAAAAATTTACAATATGCTTATTATAATTAGTTTATGTTTTATGTTTTTGTAGTTTAAAAATCATTTAGGGGCTGTTTGGTAGCCTCTTAATGATTTCATTAAGAGGTTACCTCTAAACCGTTAAGAGCCTTGAGTGTTTGTTTCAGAAAAACAGAGGCACTTAACTGAGCCATTCAGTGTTAAATGGTTCAGATATCAGAAGATGCTGAATGAATCTTGAGACACAAATACCCTCACAAACCTCACCCTCCCATCTTCAACCTACTTCCCGTCATCTCCTTCCCCCATCCCTGCACCGGCGCCGGCTCTTCACCGTCGGCCGGCCAGACTGCAGCCAGCCCCTCCCCCGACGACTCCCGACCGCAGGCCCGCAGCACCGCCTTACTCCGCCATCCCCGTCTCTTCACCTTCGTTGATAGCAGACAACCGCCGGCCGCCTAATCCACCCGCCTACGCCGCCCGCCGATTCTGCCATCCTCGCCTCCGCCGCCAGCCTCCTCCGCCATCCCCGCCTCCGCCGCCGCCGCATTCGCCGCCGCCGCCTCCGCCATTGTAACCTCCTACCTGCAGATACCTAAAATTGGTGAGAAAATCCTTTTTTCTTCAAAATTCTTTTTATTTTCATGTTGTATACATCACAAATCGGAAGAAGATTCATTTGGATATCATGAATAGTTATAAACGTCATTCGAAAAATATATTTTATCATGTAGAACGGGTAGAATTTTGTGAATGGGATTTTGCTTTGCATTCTTTTTGTTTTCTTGAAACCTACACCCCCTCCACTGTCATATTCTTGGGGGTCTTGTTTTCTTGAGAATGGAATAATGAAAAAGATAGCCAGTTGGTTTTTCATGTTTTCAGATAATGGGTCGCCGGGGGTTGCTTCATCTGGTTCGTCTTCAGCCTCCTTTTCCGATAGCAGGTTAAAGTGCTTATCTTTTACACTTTTAAGTAACGTATTTGGGCAAAATCAGTAACAGATGAATTGATAATGTTCAATTGAATTTTATTTTGTGTGTTCAGATTGTCCAAATTGGATGGAGGAAGTAAGAATTTTGTGGGAGATTGTGATTTGAAGCACTTGTACAAACTTGTTGCAGAGAAAGATGGAGGTCCTGTTTGGATGAAGATGATGGATAGGTCAACTTCTAACATGAGCTATCAAGCATGTAAGAGAGAGCCTGAGGTAGCTTTGTTGTGAGATAATTTCATTATCTATCAACAATGTATGATTGATTGATTTAGATATATAGTTGATAGTGTACTGTGAGTAATTCTGTTTTGGTATGTGATGTTAAAGACTGGACCTCCACAATATCGGTCGTCGACTGTTTATGAAGATATGACTCCTGAAATGATGAGGGATTTCTTTTGGGATGATGAGTTTCGGTTGAAATGGGATGATATGTTATTAGAAGCCGAAACTATAGAAGATTGCATGAATATTTGAATCACTTTGTAATTGGATATTAGTATGTTGTATTTGAAATATTTTGAGTTTGAATTTTAATATGTTGTATTTTGTTAACTTATTGATCATTCACGTACAGTCATTTTGACTTCTAACCAAACAGATACATTTTATTCAGCACAAAATAATTCAGAGGGGTAAAATTGTCATTTTGTACAGTCATTTAGAGATTCAACCAAACAACACATTTAGGTTCAGCACTTACTGGTTCAGAGCCTCTTAACCATTCAGACCTCTTAACCATTCAGTACTTAATGATTCAGAACCTACCAAACAGCCCTTAGTATGTTTCAACCTTTTGACTCTATCTAAGAAGGAACACATACATCATGTATTGGGTGAGTTGGTCTATTATGTTTTCTGATTTCTTTAATTTTGTAGTTATAGTAATGGAGTCATATAAGGATGCATAGTCTGGATAGTACTGAATGAAATATGTGTTTTTTTATATATCTTTTAGTTATTTGTATTTCTTAATAAATAAAGATTGTACTTGGAGTTTCACCTCTATCTGGTCATTGAATTCTTAAAGTTTTCTTATTAAGGACAAAGCGTTTTACTCTAAACACGAGTATAGATTACATATATTTTTGTATTTTGAAATTTGTTGTTAGTGGAGCTACACGGAGATCCTAAGGCTGTTCTCTTCCTTTAACAAAAAATGAGTGAGCACTGATTATTAAGTAATTTGGGGAATTTGGGCACATCTTGTTCTATTAGTTCAATATTCATGACTTAGACTATGAAGCACATGGGTATATATGGAATTTAGTTGTGGAAATGAGAGATAATTACTTTGGTTAGTACTCTTGATTTGAATATACATGTAATTTCAGGGTTCCTAATAATTTGGCAATTGTGTTTTCAAAAATAGGAAGCACCCTCACCTTACAAGTTGGGTTGGTGATCGAGTTCTTACGTATGTTTATGTAAACTTAGGCACAATTAATACTTTCTGATGATCCTATTTTCATGATAACAAAGAAGCAAGATTAGTGATTTTTGAGTGTCGAATTATCTTTGTTTACCACCTTACTACATAAGTAAAAGAAACTGAGGTTGGTTCGGATGAATTTCAATTGGTAAAAGAAGGGGAGAGGATATTGAATAATGGTTTTAACTTAAATATTCATGACAAAACATTAGTAGTTTGCTTCTTTTATTTGCTTATTTATGCTTTCATTATGATTTGCATTTGCTTCTTTCATCTGCTTATTTACGCTTGCACTTTGATTTACTTGTCACTTATGCAGGTTGCTTTGGGGATTTTTCATTTGCTTTTTTCATTCGCTTATTTTTTGTTTTATATGTTCGTTGAAGAGCTTGGCAGTGAATAGGTTGGAATTGGATCTTGATTTCAGGTTATTTTACCTTACTGTAGCTCACTATTTGGAACTAATTAAAAACCCCACTTTCAACTTAAAAATAAAAATTTTAGTTGTCACGTGAGTTATTTCTGGTAAATATTTGATGTTTGAGTAATTTGATGAAATTTATACAGGTAGCAACAATAGCATCATCAACTATCATGAATATGAAGATAGAGTCCTCCAAACCAAAGCTTTTGTGCCAACAAATACCCATCTTTTATGCTAGATGAAGATAAGGTTTATCATCTATGTTACCATTTGTTTGACCTTATCTAAAGTCAAAAAGTGTAATACATTTGATATTAACAAATGGCTGGATTGAAGAGATCATATCCTTTCTTAACGGAAAATCTGCTAATTCTATCTTTTAACCGTAATATCTCTCCGATGTCAAAACGAGATGAATCAACTTCATGTAGCAATGGTCAATGGGTATTTTATTGTTATCTGTGTGGGCAACATAGTACCACCGCCCCCAAATTTTTACCACATGGTATGTATTTAATATAATTTTCTTTAGGAATTAAAATGTAAAATAAGTTCAAGCCACTTTCTACTGAAATGATACACAACAAGTTAATTGAATGGGTTATTTAAACTACTATTTAGAGGAAAAATAAAGTAAGGCCTTTATTGATCAGATTCAAGTTGAATGAGCATTCAATAATTTTTCTTTATGCAATAATTATACTTTGGGTTATAGCCGACACAAATTGGTCTTCAAACATTATGATACGAAGTTTTCTTTGATTTTTTATAATCTAATTAAGACATTATTTTTTAATGTCAGTGTAATTACTCTTATGGTAATGTAATGAAGCGAACCGGTTATGAGCAAAAAATATCATTTGCAAATTACTATTTTATATATTATGTTGATTTTGAAGTGACTGATTTTAAAGCTTCTTTTGAACTATTTATTGTATTCATACTGGAATTAGTTTGATTTTGAAGCTTCCATTGAACTATTTATTTACCCGAATGTAATTTATTTTGATTATTATCCATTAAAAAGTAATGTTTTTTTTGTTATTTATGACAATTAAATTATTTCATCAATTACTTAATGACATGTTATTATTTTAACCAACCGGGTAACACACGGGTATTAACCTAGTACTAGAATAATTAGACCTTTAAAAAATTAATGTTTACAAGCAAGGTGAAATATATTTATTGATTAACGTGTGTATTTTAGTTAATTATTTATTATATCTATTCTTAAAAATTTTAATATTAACTTTGTAATTAAAATATTTTTGTTGTAATTTCAAGATATCAAAATACAACCCAACGTATGGAACACAAAATTTATAATGTTTAAAAATGATCTACATGAAAATAAATATTTATTTATTCATAAGTCATTGCTTAATGAAAAATATTTAAAATTTTAGCATTTTGATAATGAACATATACTATGCTTAATTTTTTAAATAACTATCAAAAATTTCTAGGCTTTAGATATGATTTTGACTTCATTACCTTTCAATCTTTTATATCATTTCATTTCTCAAAATCTATAATTAGTTTGTTTTCCAATATCAAATTAATTATAGTAATTATACTATGTTTTAAATTTCTTACACTAACAATATGTAATTTATAGAGTCAGTGTATATTTACATCTTACCATGTAAACATAAAAAATCAATCTAAATTCGAATAAAATCTTGTAATATATTATTTTCATCAGCCGTGGAGTACACGGGTCCTGACCTAGTTACAAATAAACCATTGTTTGGAAAGACTTCAAGTTAGATAGAAACCATCTAGAATTACATAAAAAGGCACCACATGACAACTACATAGCTAATTACATAAACCAAATTAAAATCACAACAAAGGATTTCATACAAAAGACACCACATAACAACTACCTAATTGCATGTACCAAGTTGCATAAAACAGAGCATGTACCAAATTGCAATCAAATGGCATAAAACTAATTGCATTAACATGACAAATCAAATTACAAAAATGCACTGCAGTCACATGACAATATGACATACATATATCATTAACTAAAAGTGCATTGGCATACAATAAACTTCTTTCATATGACTGTCAAACAAATAGATATTGTTTAACTTGGATTTAGTTTGAAATGATATATTATCACCCAAAACTATAGTTACCTTTTATCCTTTATCCAACTCATTGGAATCGTTTTATGTTTTCAATTACAGTCCATTATTAAAGTTTTTAAAAAAGATTAATTAGTGGAGCATAAAGATATATATATATGTTTACAATATCTAATTGACTAGGACCGTGTGCCATGATCCTTACTAGATATTAAATAATTAGCGTTAAATATTTAATTATTCACCAATAAATGAAATTAAAAACGTTTTTCGTTTTCGTGTAATCTTATGGTACCTAAATCACTCTTTATCGTATGTAATATTTAATAACCATATTGTCACATGGTATATCCTATTAAGTAAACTTTTTATATATGTTATGAAACCGTATTAATTAAAAAATGAGTAAGCTATTTTATAACGTACCCTTGCGAAATCAAACTACTAATGTGACTCTAAGTCTATATTTTGATGGAAACTAACGAGGTAAGAACACTTACAATAATAACAAGTAACAACAAGAATAATTTCACAACATTAGTGAATATGTCACAAGAACACTAAAATCAACAAGTAGCTTCATGGCCTGTTGTAAGAGATCAAACAAGTTTACGCATTAAAATAAAAACGCTTACACGAAAAAAAAAAAGAAACACAGATTAAACATCGTTATGCCAAAGGTTAAAATGAAAACAAAAGGCAAATAATATATATGATCATGAATTTAGAAAGAAGAATGAAAACATAATGAAGGAAATATGAGAGTAAAGAAAACAAAAGAAAACGGTCATAGAGAGAAATAAGATTGACAAAACCTTTTTAACTATCAACTCTCAAATTCTTAATGAATCAATAGATCAATCCTTTAGTATATTAGTGAAAATTAGTATTGAGTATTTTTTTTTTGGTGGGTAGAGAATTTCATTACCACAAAAGCCACTCCTGTAAGTCACTAGAGAGAGAGTACACAACAGTAAGAAATGAACAAATGGAAAAAAACAGTAAATTGGCACATAACAGAAATCGAAGAAATGAGTAAAATAAGAAATGTGATAGTTATACCTGAAGTCTAAAGAATAAAAGATGATAATAGGATAAATTAAATGAGAGGGAGTCGTCTTGTTTTTCTCAAGTTTTTTCGGATGATCGGTGCATCTTTTAGCTGTTGCTTTTTTATTCTACTCTTCCTATGTATTTAAATCAGTACATCCTCCTCGTCAACTACCACCTACTACTCCTCCACACCTAACATCTCTACCTCCTCCCCCAACAGAGGTAATGTTTCATCAATCAAGTCGGAGTCCTCACAACGAAAATCTTGAAAATTGTTTGGGTATAGTTCTTGAATGTGTTGTGACATCAGAAGTGTGTGTATTAGTTGTAGTGAGACGGTTCTTGGAATTGCAGATTATATTCTAAGGTGTTAAGGGGGATTCAATTGTTGAGAAGATGGTTGTGACGATTGAGTTATTTTATAGAACGAAATGATGATTTCATATTGTTTAGAGAGTAGATCCTTTAGAGAGTAAAAATAATATGTCAAAATAAAAGTTTGAATGGTATTTATAAGGTTTAAATATAATTTGTTTTTAACTTCAAACAGCGTAATGATTGTAACCCAACGATCGAGGCAATAGAACTGAAGTCCGATGAATATGGGTCGGGGAGTTATTTTCTAATACGGGTTGGGGGGGGGGGGGGGGGGTTGCTCCACCCGGTTTAGGTATTTCCCACCTTCCCACTCCATGTTACCTTATTATCATTAGTGTTATTATTATCGTTGTTGTTATTATTCTAATTATTATTACTAGTATTAATGATGATGTTGTTGTTGTTGCGTCGTCGTCGTCGTCGTCGTGGTCGTGGCCGTGGTCGTCGTCTTCGTCGGCGTCAACGTCGGCGTCGGCGTCGCCGTCGTCGTTTCCGTCTTTACCAGTTTTCTTGTTTTGGAAGGTGCTATCATAGTTTTTCTCTGTTTTTTTATTAAATTAATTTCTTTTTTATAATTATTTTTGAAAAAAGTCCATGATTGAAAATTTTGATTAAAAATGTGTATTTGATATTGAAGCTAGATTGTAATAGACTAGAAACTAAGCCCGTGCGATGCCACCGTTCGATAACTCTGTTACGTGTGTTGTGACGGTAACATTAACGCGTTTAGTATTTAGAGAAATGATTGTGACTTTGTGACGTGTGAGAGGAATCAATCATTAAATTGATTATTACAAATTACTTTTCTAGACCTCGTAAATCACGTTATGTGCTAGTGAGAAACCAATTAGCAGTAGTGTTGTACTTAATCTAGAATCGAGAGGGACTTGAGGTTCCAAAAATCTTAGGGCTCAAGGCCTATCTTATGTTATTTGGTAGTTGGTTATATTAAAATGTGTTAACAGTAAAAACAAATTGTTTTGGTTCAGGGCCTAACTATATTTCTTCAAAAACCGAAATAAGCAAAGAACTTTAGCTCTTGCCTATGCTTTTACTAAATTTAGTGTGCCCTTAACCCTGACTCTAACAATAAACTTAGACATTATTATTGAAAAAATGACACGTGTATTTTCTATTATTTATATGTTTATCAAGTTCTTACATTTGCATGGTGTAGAGGACTATTTATTTATTTTCTAATATGCAAATCACAATCGAGAGTTCAAATTGTCTCTTTTGGAAGGGGTAAATGAAGAGAGAAGAATGAAGCTATGTCATACCACTTATCTTCAACCAGTGACCTCTTGTGAAGTGAAGTGAAGAAGAAGAAGAACAACAAGAATTAAAAAGATGAAAGAAAAATACAAAAAATATAAGGGGTGTTTGTTTTTTTAGAAAAACTTTTCCTTACATCTTTTCTTTGCGCCGCGCAGACCGCACGCAAACGTTAAGTTCTGCAGAATGTTTGTTTTTTGGAAAACTTTTTATTAAAAAAAGTTTGTGCAAAGTCTGCATAGTGAAAACTTGACAGATCACTTTTTAAGTCTTTTAAAGTCTGCATTAGATTAAACACTATCACCCACCACCACTCATGTCCACCACCGCCACCGTCCACCACCACCACCGTCCACGTCCACCTCCACCACCGTCCTCCACCACCACCGTCCTCCACCACCACCGTCCTCCACCACCACCGTCCGCCACCACCACCGTCCGCCACCACCACCGTCCACCTCCACCACCACCGTCCTCCACCACCACCGTCCTCCACCACCACCGTCCGCCACCACCACCGTCCGCCACCACCACCGTCCGCCACCACCACCGTCCGCCACCACCACCGTCCGCCACCACCACCGTCCGCCACCACCACCGTCCCCCACCACCACCGTCCGCCACCACCACCGTCCGCCACCACCACCGTCCCCCACCACCACCACCACCCACCATCTACCATCACCACCACCATCCAGAACCGTCGTATACTACCACTAGTTGATTTTAGGAGTCTGCAGACGTCAAAAAAAACAGTCACTCTTCTTGTTGCAGACTATAAAGGTTTTGCAGACATTTTAATTTAGAAAAAACAAACAACACCATAGAGAGTTGAGCGACATAACAACTATGGGTACACAAAAGTATTCGAATCCAAAACCAACCTGAATTATCCGAAATTCCAAACTCAAAATAAACAAATTTGAATATGAAAATTCAGTTATCTGAATGAATTTTTAAAAAAAATTATTAGATAATATATGAATTTTTAAAATTTCGAGATCCATTTGCATACGAATCCGAATCTGAAAGTTATGATAATTTCAACAACTCTAATAACCACACACTCCAATAAGAGAAGTTAGGTTGTATTTTTGTGTTAAACGTGTTGCAAGGAAAGTTGACACTAATAATAGATTATTATCTAGTTGTTTATTGAATATTAATTATTTATTAGTTTATTTAGTGTAAAAAAGCCATTTTTCGTTTACGTATGACACTAGTTATACTGTAACACATACAAAGGTCGGTGAATTTTTTATTTTTTTTACTCAATCTCAGCTTTTTGTTGTGGACAAAATACGCATAACTTTGTGACTTGGTTTAGTGGTTAGAGTATTTGTGATTCGACTAAATGGTCACGGGTTCGATGCCCTATCTCCCTTTAATTCAAATTTGTTACTTTATTTTTTTATTTTTTTCAATATTAATTCTTTCAGTATAGTTTTCCTATTTGTTTATTACCATGGTTTTTTTTCTTTTTTATAATTCTTTTATATTATATTTTTTTAATCCTTTTATGTTTCAGATGTTATAGATACTCCTGTCTAGTGGTGTACAAATCGGGTTTTTTCTAAATCCGGTTTGGGGTCCAAACCGGAACTGGTTTGGTCAACCGTGGTCAAAACCGGTTCCGACCTCAAAACGGTTCGGGTTCTAAACCGGTTTGGACTTAAAAAAACCCAAACCTATAAAACTGGTTTGGTCGGTTTGAAAACCGGTTTGGGGCGGTTTGAAAACCGGTTTGGGGCGGTTTGAAAACCGGTTCGGGCCCAAACCTGTTCGGTTTTTTTAAGCGTTATAAATTAAATAAACAATTAATTGTAAAAATTAAATAAACTTATAAGATGAATGTTACATATTGATTGTATAAATTAAATAAAACTATAAGATGCATTTACATATTTTTATTTGTGATGATCTAGATAGGTTGAACTCACCGGCATGTCGGTGTTATTATCTTCGTATTTTAATATTTTTCTTTGTAGCGAACCTAAGGGCCAGTAGACTAGACTTGCTTTGATTATGATTGTGTTTGTATGTTATCGGGCGAACCTGTTTTGGTCGTCTGGCGAAGTTAGACAGTTTTGGCTGAACAGATTCGCTATCAGCGAATCTGTCAACGAACCTAGGACTGGTACTATAAATTGTATGTTTGATCATTGTTAATGCAACTTTTGCACATTTTATTGAAAACCTATCTTTGTGTGTGTGCTTGCTGAGGTGCTAGGAGGTTATTCTGATTATCATTGTAGCTTTAATACCTCTAGTGGATCCTAATCGTTCATATCAAGTAAGTATCTCTTGAATCAGTTATCATCAGTGGGATTTGTATATGTTATTAGATCATTAGCACTGTTATTAGATCTGTATGGACCAACAATATGGTATCAGAGCCATAGTGCTCTTGATGATTTGCTAATTCTGAAATTTTTGGGGTTATATGATATAAACACTATTTGATTCTGTTCGTAACTGTTGATTGTGAATTAGCCATGAAAACTGATTGAGGATTGCATGTTTTAACTGTACGAAGCTATAGAAACAACCTGCATGCTGATTGGTTAAGTTTTGAATGATTTATGCTTGATTTCGTGCTGTTGAAAAGCTTTCTGTTAGACAGCGAATCTATATGTTCATGGAGCGAATCTATATGTTCATGGAGCGAATCTGTTAATTCATCTAGCGAATCTATAATTTTTGTATGCTTTGATGGTTTGAGTTTTTGATCAGCGAAGCTATTACTTAAGAACGAAAGTTCACCATATTTTCTTGGCAAGCAAGCGAAGTTGCTGTCGAATCTATTTTTAAACGAAAGTTCAGTTCTGCTGAGCGAACTTGGTCAGCGAACCTGTGATTCTAAGCACAAGTCCAGCGAAACTGCTGCCAGTTGGTTGAGCGAATCTGTCCAGGTTCACCGAGCGAATCTACTAGCAAATTTACTTAATTTGCAGCGAATTTACTAATTTTTCAGCGAATCTGTCCCTGTCACAACAATGATGACCACAAACCCTACCACTACTGAACTTGAAAGCATCCAGTCTAATAGGCCACCGAGGCTTGTTAACGGTGAAAATTTTGAAGACTGGAAAAGATGTCTGAAAGCCTTCTTCTTTTACATCGACCACAGTCAATGGGATTCTATCATAAATGGACCACACTTACCAGTACATGTTGTGGGTAACTCAACTACTCCTAACAATGATCCACATACCTTCACTGAAACTGATGTCAAGCTACTGGATCGTGATAAGAAAGCTCTTGGAGCTTTAATTCTGTGCTTGCATCAAGATATCTACAACAGATTTGCTGAACACACGAATGCTAAAGCGTTATATGATGCTTTGTGTGAATTCTATGATGGGAATGAGGATGTGGAACTTGACAAGAAGGCTCAAGCTGAGAAAGAATTCAACTCCTTTGTTGGTTACAAGCATGAGACTCTGACTGATATAACCACCGCTTTCTGTCTGTATCCAGCAATCTGAAAAAGTATGATGAAAAACTGGGTAATCATGAACAAGTTACAAAGCTTCTGGACTCACTTCCTCCACATTGGAGCCTTCAAATCAAAATGCTGAAACAAGAAAGGAACTTTCCTGATTACAAGCTCATGGACGTTATCAACAAATTAAAGTCATTTGATCTTGACGTGAAAAGAAGGGAATACAATCAGTCAATGATGTCACCCAATGTTACCCCACAAAATGTTGCATTCATTTCATCCGCTGCAAACTCTTACTCTCAAGGTGTAGCATATGGTGGTTCACCGGGTTATGGAAATTCTATAAGTCCTGGTTATGGTGGTGGTCATGCTAATTTTGGTGGTAGTCCTAGTGCTGGTTCAAACTCAAATGCATCCATCACTACTCAGATTCCTTCTGACACGATGGCTTTGTTTGGTATGTTCGTTCATAGTTATGAGGCTTTGGTAGCAGGTGAGTTGAAAGGAAAAGGAATGACTGTTGAAGATATGTATCAAGTGGATCAAGATGATCTCGAGGAGACAAATATTCAGTGGCAGATGGCCATGCTGACTCTTAGAGGTAGACGATTTATGGAAAGAACGGGCAGAAGAAACTTTAGTAATCAAGGTCAAAACAATAGAATTGGGTATGATAAGTCTAAACTCAGATGTTTCAACTGCAAGCAGCTTGGTCATTTCAAGCGTGAATGTCCATCTCCAATCATCACTGAACCAGTCAATTCCGGAACCTCCAAAGTAATCCCAATCATGGAGAATGTGGAAGAAGCAAAACAAAAGAAAGAAACAACGTTGTTAACAAATTTTGACTGGAGTGCAGAAATCGAAGAAACAAAAGAAGAAATCAACCACGCCTTAGTTGCTAAAGTGGTTGATACACATACTTCTGCTGATGATTATGTTAACAGTTTTGATCCTTTCAGAGAGTTCTTTGAAGAAGCTTGTGTAGAAGATGTTTATGATAATGCTGGTGGTAAGCAAATGGAGTCAAAAGTGGTTCAAGTTGATGAAGATGTTATTGCTCAAGGACATCAGGGTCAAGAAGAGTTGGTTCAATCTGAGTTTGTTTGTGAAATGGTAAATAAGAAAGTCAAGCAAGTAACTGGGTTAGAAGCTGACAAGGATGCTGAGAAAGATGCTGCTGGGAACATGGAAGCTATAATTGAGGAAACCAAAAAGGCAGCTGTGGAAGAATACAAGAAGAACACACCCTACTGCCAATATGACAAAGCTCTAGCAGCCAAAAAACTGGTAATGAGTATTCCTTATGAAGAAATTATGGATTTATGTTCCCCGGCTTGCAAATTTCAATTTATGGGAATTTACAAAGTTAATCAAATTCTTTTATCAAATGAAGGAGACTTAAAAAGAATAAACAAAGAGCTTAAATAAATGAATCAAAATATTTTGTTAAATTAAGAGAAGCTTTAAAAGAAATTGAACATTTGAAAAGAATCCTTTTGGAAAAGAATTGTGAATTAAACTATTTAACTGAACAACTTACTCTTGCTGAATTTGAAGTCAGAAAATTTAAAAATAAACTAGAACAATGGACTCTTTCTGGAATGAAAAGGGAGGAACTATGCAAAAGACAAAGGGGGCTAGAATTAAGACCGGTTTGGGTATTGAAGTTGATTCTTTTGTACATCCTCCACCTAGTACTTTCTGTTATTCTCCTACGCCCACTCCTCATTCTTCAAATGAGTTGATACAAGAGATTATACAGAATGATACTAACAGCTCTATTGTAGGTTTAGAAGGAATGAACGTTAAGGAAGTACGAGAGGAGTATGCCTATGGTGGAAGTAGGGGTCTTGGATGTTCTAGTAATCCTAATGTCAAGTCAAAGAAGTCCATTGAAGATAATAGTTTAAGTAGATTTGTGTCTAGTAATGTTTTGAATTCAAATAATGTTTCATGTAATCTTAATTCTGGAAATGATGTTTTGAATTTAAATACTTTGAATGCTGATGCTGTGAATGATGATTGTGTGAATGTTAATGCAGAACTTTCAGGTCATGTCTCTGAAAGTCAAAATAAATCAAATTGTTTTCAAAAATTCTTTTCTCATTCAATTCCATCTTTCACACCTATACGGATTTCAAAACCTAAAGATCAGGAATCATCTTCCTCATCCATGAACACAAATACTAAATCTGAATCTGGTAAGGTAAAAGTCACAACGGTAAGTCCAAAGTGCCTTATGACTCTTACAGTGATTCAAGCTCTCAGTTATCAGACTGTGATGAAGAGATATGTATAGATAGAATTTCTACATCCAAATGCTCCAAGATAAGGTTGAAATCTCATTGCTTTATATGTGGTAAGGATGATCATGTCATTAAGCATTGCCCTATGCTAGTTGGTTAAAGTATACAGAATAGATCATTAGGAAGAATATTGAAAACCTTTGTGAATTATTTTTTCTGTAAAAAATCTACCATTCAATGACCCAAACACACCAAGATTTGGGTTCCTATTTCAGAAACCTAATTCTTCTTTTCAAAATGTCAGGAACATTCTAGCGCCGCTGTAAATAGTTATTGGCATGTAGATAGTGGATGTTCAAGGCATATGACCGGGTTGAAGGATTTGCTGACTAATTACAGGATCATTAATGGTGGATATGTTGCTTTTGCTGGAGACAAGAAAGGTGGAAAGATCATTGGTCAAGGAGATGTCTCAAATGGTTCAGTTACATTAGAGAAAGTCAACTTTGTTCCTGAATTAGCATTCAATCTTCTTAGCGTGTCACAAATTTGTGACAAGAATATCCCTGTGTTGTTTCTTGCAAATGAATATCTATTCTTGAAGCCAGAGTTTTCCTTTTCTGAAGATTTGGTGATCATGAGGGCTCGATGAAGAAATGATACTTATTTGCTCGATATGGGTTCCAAAGAATCATCATCCACCGCGACTTGTCTTCTGTCTAAAGCTTCATTTAATGAATCTTTCCTTTGGCATAGACGTTTAGGGCATATAAACTTTAAAATCCTAAATAAGTTGGTTAAGAACAATTTAGTAAGGGAACTACCACTAAAAGATTATTCTGTGGTAGAAAAATATATGGCTTGTGCTAAAGGAAAACAACATAAAAAACCACACAAGCTTAAAATTCAAAATTCTATTTCTCATCCCCTCGAATTGTTACACACTGACTTATTTGGCCCTATCAGTGTCAAATCAATTGCTAAGAAATCTTACTGTTTGGTTATCACAGATGATTATTCAAGATATTCATGGGTAAGATTTCTAGCAAACAAGAGTGAAACAACTGAAGAATTAATGAAGCTCCTTCCTCAGATTGAAGTTCTTGTAGAGAGGAAGGTTCAAGCCATCAGAAGTGACAATAGAATTGAGTTCAGAAACCATATCTTCAATTCCTTCTGTGAGCAAAGGGGTATTCTCAGACAGTTTAGTGCTGCAAGAACACCACAGCAAAACGGAGTCGCTGAAAGAAAGAATCGAACTCTAGTGGAAGCAGCCAGAACTATGCTAATTGAGTCAAAGCTTCCAATTATCTTTTGGGCAGAAGCAGTTAATTGTGCAGCTTACGTTCTGAATCGGGTACTAATTGTCAAACCCAAGATGAAGACATCGTATCAACTATTTCGAGGAATTAAGCCTTTGATAGATTTTCTGCACCCGTTTGGATGTTCTTGCACTCTCTTGAATACTCAAGATCAAAAGACAAAGTTTGGAGCAGTTTCTGACGAATGTTTCTTTATGGGATATTCTGAAACACAAAAGGCGTATCGTGTGTATAACAAAAGGACGCGGATTGTGTAGGAGTCCTATTATGTTGATAGGCAAGAATCTAACTCTACACATATTGGAAGTGAGCCTGCATGGTTCTATGATTCTACCACTATCTTCAAATCATTCAATCTACCAATCTCTGATGATGATGATATTATTCCTCACACCTAGGTGTATATCATTCCACCTCAACCTCAAGCATCAGTTAACCCTGTCCCATCTACCTCATTTGATGTTTCTTCACCTCCACAACCTACAACAATTCCTCCATCCGATATTCCATCATCATCTAATTCCACTCCAATTCCCTCTACAGGTTCATCCATCCTATCACAACCTATTCCATCTTCTCCATCCAATACCACATCTACATCACCACCCAATCCACATCTTCTTAACACCAACTTTAAGACGTTGAAAGATCATTCACATGACTATATTATTGGCTCAATCATTGATGGTGTAAGGACTCGAAGTCAGAGTGGTCTGATTAATGAATGCCTCTATACAACTTTCTTATCTCAAATCGTTCCGAAGAATTATAAACAAGCACTTGAAGATCCAAGTTGGGTTGAATCTATGCAAATGGAGCTACAACAATTCAGAAAACTGAAAGTTTGGCAACTAGTTGATCTTCCTCCCAACAAATGTCCAATTGGTACTAAATAGGTGTTCAGGAACAAACCCGATGATCGTGGTGTAGTTGTCAGAAACAAATCCAGATTGGTCGTTCAAGGGTTTGCTCAAGAGGAGGGGATAGACTATAAAACAAACAAACAAACATACCCAGTGTCTCCCGCTGAGGAGCAGGGTCTGGGAGGGGTATGTGGTGGCAAGTCATTCCTCTATCTAGAAAGATAGAGAGACCGCTTCCGAAGAGACCAGGAGGGGATAGACTATACTGAGGTGTTTGCTCCAGTTTCTCGTATCAAAGCCATCAGAATATTTCTTGCACATGCTGCTCACAAAAATTTCAAAAGTCTTTCATATGGATGTGAAGTGTGCATTTCTATATGGAGACATTGATGAGGAGATATATGTTTGTCAACCACCTGGTTTCGAGGATCCAGATTATCTAGACAAAGTGTTCAAACTCGACAAATCTTTGTATGGGTTGCATCAAGCTCCCCGTATCTGGTATGAAACCTTGACACAATATTTGCTCAGCAAAGGTTTCTCTCGTGGCACTATAGACATGATACTATTCAAGAAAGAGGTTGATGGAGAGTTGATAATCATTCAAGTGTATGTTGATGATATCATCTTCGGCTCTACAAATGAGAAGCCGTGTAGAGAATTTGAAGAAGTGATGAAAGTTCGTTTTGAAATGAGCATGATGGGGGAGATGTGTTTTTTCTTAGGATTACAAGTAGAACAGAAACCTGATGGTATTCTTATCCACCAAGAAAAGTATGTCAAAGAAATTCTTGCAAAATTCGACATGGAGAACTCTGCTACAGAATTGACTCCCTTCACTGCTCAAACCTGTTTAACTCCTGATGATAATGGAAAATCCATGGATGCTCATCGTTATCGTTCGATGATCGGTTCTCTCATGTATCTAACAGCAAGTCGTCCAGATATCACATTTGCCGTGTGCTACTGTGCTTGTTTTCAGGCTAACCCTAAAGAATCACATGAATTAGCTGTTAAACGCATTCTTCGTTATCTAAAGGGTTCCTCCCGTTAGGGCTTTGGTACCCAAAAGGTGGGAACTTTGATTTACATGCGTATTCTGATAGTGATCATGGTGGTTGCAGGATTAACAGAAAGTCAGTCACAGGTGGATGCTAATATCTTAGAGACTGTCTTGTTTCATGGCAAAGCAAAAAGCAAACAACAGTATCCTTGTCCACAGGAGAAGCTGAATATATTGCTGCATCTAACTGCTGTTGCCAAGTGCTTTGGATTCAACATCAGATGATGGATTACAACATTAATTTCCTTCATACACCACTATTCTGTGACAATGAAGCTGCCGTTGGCATTGCCAAGAATCCAATTCATCACACTCGGACAAAGCACATTGAAACAAGAATTCATGCTATTCGTGATGCTCAGGAAAAGGGGTTTATAGATATTATTCCCATTGAAACTCAGAAGCAAAAAGCCGATATTTTCACTAAAACTTTTGATAAACCTCGTTTTTATGAATTGATCAATATGCTGGGTTTAATATCTTTCTAAAAACTAAATCCCTTTTTCTGAATAAGAAGTTTTGTTTAATCTGTCTGTTATATAAATATTCTTTCTTTTTGCTTCGAGAATTCTTTATGTCCCACATTTCTTCTTTCATTTCTTTTATTTCTTTAAGCAAAATTCTTTTGAAAAACAAAAAAAAATTTCTATTAGATAGCTATCAAATAAAATTTTAGGGGAGAGTTAAAAATAAAAATCGAAATTCTGATTTGAGATGACTGAGAAATGATAGAATTTTCTCTTGATATGCTTTATTTACATGACATGTCATATGTGAGAAATGATAGTAACTGATAAAAATGATTGTTTTGCTATAGAAATTTTATAATAAGTTTAAAATTTTCATTATATGACATGCTCGGTAGGCTCAGCAATTCAACCAAGTAAACGGTAACATCATGACAAACTAAGCTATCTGCATAAAAAATCTGGATAATCCATCTTATCGTCGGTCTGCACGAAACTGAGTCCCGTCAAAAAGGGGTTGAGATCCTGGCTTATTTGTCTTACCATTGTATATTACCATCTTTCATCTCCGTTGTAAATTATATCTCGTGTTAAAACTCCTCTACTATGCGAAAGCGTTGACCTGGAGGAATGGACTTCTCTTCTATACGAATGTATTGACCTGAAGCTCCGTTCACATTGACCTGAAGCTCCGTTCACACGATTACAAATGATTATCTCCTCTGCTACATGAAAGTGTTGACCTGGAGCTCTGATTGTTCTGTAAACCATGTAAATTATTATCCCTGACCATCATCCATTAATTCGTCATCAGACAAATTCAAATAAGCCGGATATGCTCAACAAACCATGAGGATAGGTAGGTTTTACCAAATGAGTGTGGGATCCTAATTTTGAATGCATAATCGTACCAAAACATGATAAAGAATCATGAGTTACATGTTGAAAGAATGATTGTTTGAGTTTAAGTGGATAAACATACCGACAGTCGTTTATGAACTATCTTAAACTTGAATAAAATTAAAGTTGTGAAACTGTCTTTAAATCAGTATGATCTCACTGCTGTCGATGTTTAGTTACATCCTTGTGTTAAGCATTTCTTAAGAATGTGATCTCATGATCGAATCTGTTCTTGATTTTGAAAATAGACGTATCCCTCTTTTGAATGAGTTTGTTTTTGTGTTAGTTTCTTTGTTCAAAAGGCTTTTTATTTCTGTCTAGCGAATCTGTAAATTCGCTGCCAGCGAACTTAGGGTATATATATATACCAGTCACAGTGCACGCGAACATCACATTCGCTAACACTATGACTGGCCTTTTTTTTATTCGGCTGGGACTCTTTCTTCAATTGCTTCTTTCTTGTGTTGAATTCGTGTGTGAATCATCTTCAAGTAAGTGTTCTGATTCTTCTTATTGCTTTACACTTGTTTACAACATCTTTTTGACCTAGATTTTGATCGATTAAACCCTAGAACTCTCTATATGTTCAAATAGAATGTTTAAGCATAGGTTTCTATGTTCTTTGTGTTTTGTTGGTGTCGCTTAATGGTATTGAATCTGTTGAAATGTGCTTTATGCTTATGTGTTCGTATCTGGATTTTTTTGAATCTCAACGGTTCTAGCGAACCTAAAGTTCTGTCAGCGAATCTGAATGAAAGTTCAAAACATTGAGCGAATCTAAGGTGTTATGTTGTCTGTGCGCAAACCATAGGTTCGCCCAAGGGTTTCCAGCGAACCTATAAGTTCGCCCGGCAACACTTCTTGTGCTTGCCAGTCAGCGAACCTATAGATTCCACTTACATTTAGATTCTCTGACCAGCGAATTTATATTTTTTTCAGCGAACCTATCCTTCTTCTTTGAATTTCAAATTCTATTCCATTTACATTGTTATATCTCTCACCTAATCAACTTCCGATTATGTTTCAGTCATTATGTCGACTCTCATCTTTCGGGAAAAGCACAACATGTGTGCTCTATTGAATGAAAACCATGAGAAGGCCGTAGGCTACAAAGATGCAATCAAGTGGCTGAAATCTTCACATATTCACTATGCTATATCTTGCTGTCCAGAGATATACGATTTGCACATTCGTGACTTTTGGAGGCATGCTGTGTTTGAAGTGAGTGAAGAGACCTCTAAGATTGTTTCAAAAGTCCAAGATTAGGATATCTCCTTTACTGAAGCTGATGTGGCTAGAATTCTGAGATTAGAAGGAGATGTTGGCAAAGAAATCAAGATGTCAGCCAAGGATGTTTATAAAGCCTTACAGACTGCAGGCTATGAAGGCCCAATGCCAGGAGAGAAAAAGATGGAATTCGTCAAGTCTTATAAGATCCGAGAATGGAGATATATTGCTCATGTGTTCATAATATGCCTGGATCATAGAAAAGGGGGAACAGATGGCTTAAATTTAGAGTGGGCAAGAGCTATGGTACTTTTCTGTCAAGATCAAAAGGCTAACATAGCCAAGCTCATCTACAATTACATGATTGAGAACATCCATGCAGTTAAAAAGGAGAAATGGTTGCTTTACCCTCGTTTCATACAGATGATTATTAATGACTTGAAGCCTAATCTACTAATAGTTGGTGACACATTGAAAATCTGGCCAATGAATATCAGAATTTTTGGGGACTGTAAATCTGTCAGACACGACTGTGTTGGGAAAATCACATACTTGTGGGAGAATATGTACCCTGCTGACAGATGGCTACACATTTGGAAATTGAAAGAGTTAGAGAACAAGAGGGTTGTTGAAAGTATTAAAGAAGTTAAGAAAGAAATAAAGAAGAGGAAAAGGTATGTAAGAGATAAAGAGTATAATCTTGAAGAAGAGGTAGATGAGGTTAGGCTGAGTTAGACATACAAAGAGAGAAAAGAACAAAGAAAAGAGCAGAAGTAGGTTCAAGCTCTCAGTATGAAGCAGAGAAGAGAACAAAACTAAGACATGAAGCTGCACCCAAAACAACAAAAGAACCTGAATCTATTGCTAATACTGAGCTGGAAACACTGAAAGTCAAATATGCTGATCTTGAGAAACGAGATAAAGAAAAAGGTGACGTGATCAAAGGGATGGCAAGGATGGTAAAAGACCAACAGTATCTGTTGTTGAGAATCTTCAAAGAGTTGAATGGGTTAAAATAGAAATCTGGATTGGAACCCGCTATGAATGAAACAGAACTCAAAAATCTGTTAGATTCCACCTCTTATCCTCTAATGAAATATAGGGGTTTGTCTGGGATTGCTGGGGATACACATACAACTGAGGAATCTGGGGATATGCATGATACTGAAATAGTTGACTTAACCAGATCCAAAGGAAAAGAGAAAGAAACTGTTGATGAATCAGATTTTGATGAAGATATGGGGATTGATCTTGATTCTTTTACTGGTCCAGAAGTGACAGGAGGCTCAAATGTAAATTTCAACTTAATTAATGAACCTGAAGAAATTATTATTGTGGAAGGTGATGATGAAGAAGAAGAAGATCCAGAAAATAAGCCCGATACATACACTGTTGAGGACAAAGAAGTCACATACTTGTGTCTTAACGAACCAGAAAGCAATGAATATGTTGATCTTGATAAAACTGATTGGTTCAAGAAGCAAGACGAGGTTGTGTCTGAAGTTCCCATCTTTCAACATGTCTCTGAACCGAACACAAAGAAAATGCAACGAAAGATAATCTCTTGGAAGTACAATGCCTTGGTCGATGCTTACATGATAAAAAGGCGAAGGGGTGATATTACCTACATTAAGCACCGAAAGCACTTCAATACACTTCCTCGTTGGGATTTAAGACGACTGGCTGAACTTCCTTTCTTGTGTAAGAAAGATAATCCAAGAGCAGAAGCCTTTATAGTGGTCATCAAAGAGCAGCCGATGACAATTTTGTCAACTTCGGTTATCAAAAACCACAGAGACAAAGATCAAAGAAAGACAAACACTGGGTCTCGTGGAAAGGAAAGATAGTGTTGAAGGTTGCAGCTCCCAAGATAATGAACAGAGTCAGAGTTCCCGATACTCAGTCACCAAGATTATAATAACACAGGTGAAGCTGTTATAAGACTGAAGGGAAGCAACAGACCAGAAATCAGATTGTTTGATCCCATGGAAGTGTTCTCATTTTATGACGATGATCTGAAAGTGTTATGTGAAAACCTAATTAAACACGGGGCAGGAGGGGAGACTGAAGTAGAAGCTAACCTCTTTATGAGGGTTACAAATAAAGCATGAGGAGTTAGAGCTGAGATTAAGTCTCTGAATGAAAAAGTAAGAAGAACTGATGATCACAACATGGAGATGGATGATCTAGCAAGACAAATGGATCAAACAATTCAAAAACGATTCAAGAAGTCGGTGATCGGAGAAACAAGCGGCTCAAAAACTCAGGAGAAGATTTTTGTTCTAGATGTGCCTGAGACAGAAGTCACCAAAGCTAAACTGGCAGAACAATTTGTGTTTGAGCATGATGAGGAGGCCGGATCTGAAGATGTCACAAATCCATTGGTAGGTATTTGGTTAAGAGGCGGAGCATACTTGGAGAACTTAGAGCCTGAAGATAATGAACAAGCAGAGCTGATTAAGAGTTTATTCATAAAGCTGGAGCTAAAAAGAAGACTCCCTAGGTGAGGTCCAACCTAGGGGGAGTATTGATGATCTAGATAGGTTGAACTCACCGGCATGTCGGTGTTATTATCTTCGTATTTTGATGTTTTTCTTTGTAGCAAACCTAAGGGCGAACATATAGGTTCGCCCAGTAGACTAGACTTGCTTTAATTATGATTGTGTTTGTATGTTACCGGGCGAACCTGTTTTGGTCGCCTGGCGAAGTTAGACAGTTTTGGCTGAACAGATTCGCTATCAGCGAATCTGTCCGCGAACCTAGGACTGGTACTATAAATTGTATGTTTGATCATTGTTAATGCAACTTTTGCACATTTTATTGAAAACCTATCTTTGTGTGTGTGCTTGCTGAGGTGCTAGGAGCTTATTCTGATTATCATTGTAGCTTTAATACCTCTAGTGGATCCTAATCGTTCATATCAAGTAAGTATCTCTTGAATCAGTTATCATCAGTGGGATTTGTATATGTTATTAGATCATTAGCACTGTTATTAGATCTGTATGGACCAACAATTTGTAAAAACTAAAACATATAAATTAGAAACATTACATAATTGTTTTTAAAAACAAAGTACATAATTTCAAATTAAGTACACAATTTAAAATCAAAGTAAAATATATAATACATAAAACATAGAAACAATACAAACGACATAAAATTTTAAATAATTTTTTGAAAACCGGTTTGGGAACCAGTTTGACCGGTTTGGAACCGGGTTGGAACCGGTTTGAAACCGGGTTAGAAACCAGTTTAAAAGAGGAAACCTACAAACCGAACCTAAACCGGTTTCGTTGTTTTTTTTCCCGAACCGGTTGCCAAACCGGTTTTTTTAACACCTCTACTCCAGTCATTACAACATATTTATTTTCATTAATGTTTAAACTTTAAAATAGTTCATGATTTTATTTTTGTATATAAAATTTTGTATGTAACCAATGTTCTCGCTGTATGTAATACGTGATTTACGTGAAGGTTTTAGTTCTTTTATAAACTTTCAAAGACGTTAATTAGTATCACAGTTTCATGTGCCTCAATGTGAGGTTTTACGTTTTAGCGTAAATTTTATTTAGAAAAGATTCGTGCTTATTTTTATGTACGTTTTGATTTGAAACATATTAGGTCAAATATAATATTTTTTCATTCCAAGAATAAATCCAAGTAACTCAATGTTTCAACATAAATTTAGTTTGCAAATGAGTTGGGGTGATTGTAATCTATATTTTATCAAGCTGCATACGCCGGCGTTGCACTTGTTTTTTATGTACGTTTTGAGTTTGTCCACGTTTCGTTGTTTGAAAAAGAGTTTGGTCAAATATATATGTTTTTTATCATTGTATAAAATCGAGTTACTCTACTTTTCGACGTAAATTTGTTTAGTTCGAAAATAAGTCGGGACGATTGTAGTTTATACTTTATCATGTCGCGTGCGATGCCCACCGCAACGCTCGGCAGGTAAAATAACTAGTATAAATATCTTAGAAAGTTACTTTCATTTAAGATTTATTATTATATTCTTTTCTCTCACACGTGTGTGTAACTACATATTAGTTTTTAGTTTTTAAATTGCTAACAAAATTATGTGAATTGTTATATATTGACTTGATTAATATAGTTAGGTTTCTGGTGTTTACAAGGTCACACCTTACATGAACCCCCGGAAATTTTACATGAATTCAAACATGACAAGAAATTAAAATTTGTGTTGTACACCAAGCATGACTCGTATAGTCATTACTTGTACACTTGTTTAGCTCTAATGATTTAAATTCTTTTACATATGTACACCCGACCAAAGAGACATAAATATGTACAAACGCTTATGCACATTATAAACTACAGTCGTTTCTCTTTTACCTTTAAGATTTGACATGACATAGTTGATTTTGTTTTGAAATAAAATACCCTTATAAACATTTCAAAATAAAAGCTCCACCTATAAATCCGTAACGAGACGATCCATTTAGTTAAATGCGTGTAATGCAACTAGGACGGACATTCTTTTCCCATTTAGCTCTACACTCGTTTCTCTTTTATCTATAAGATTTTTTATGATTTAATCGATTTATGTTTTGAAATAGAATACCCTTTAAACATTTAAAAATAAAAGTTCCATCTATAAGCTCCGTAATGAGATCATCCATTTGTTTAAATGTGTATCATGCAACTAAGACGATCGTTGAACTCCCATTTAGTTATAAAAAATGTGTGTCATGAAACTAAGACAAATATTCAACTCGTGAAGATCATGTTAGGTTACTATCACATTTTCGATAGGATGTGAAAACGTCAAATATAGACGCTGTGGAGGGTTCTTTTCATTTAATGTTGATAACAATATTATTATAGTTTTAACTTAGACCTCTAGTTACTTTTTAGTGTTAGGGTAATGTGGTCCATTCAATTAATATTTGACTGACTATAACGCTGGGTTGCTTTCTAAGGTATTATTTCTTATCAATGTGTCTTATCTTGCTCCGATTAATATCTCTAATCTTGATCAAGAATTTTTTATATAATTTTCTATAATATTAGACATGATCCTTTGAAATAATATACCAAAACAAGTTTAAATCGCCATTACCATTTGATCCACTTGTTACATAAAATAAAATATAATGATAAATACCTAAAATTGACTTATTTTTTACTTTATAAAGAATACATCACAAGATATATAAATAAACAAACAAGTCATATAACACAAGCCTTTTGAATAATAATACAATTTATCATAAAAGTAAAAGAACAATTAACAATGACATTAACAGTATCTAAATAATAATAAAAAAACAACAATCATCATAATCATAATTAAACTTTAAACTAAAGAACTCCAATGATTTAACAAAAATGACAAAGTAGACTATTAAATCAAAAGACATTAACAAAACAAAATAACAAAAAACAAAATACTTCTGTGTCATCAATTAATATTGAAATTGCCTTAAAGGGCTATACTT
The DNA here is from genome assembly GCA_024085815.1 of Flaveria linearis. Classification (NCBI taxonomy): domain Eukaryota; kingdom Viridiplantae; phylum Streptophyta; class Magnoliopsida; order Asterales; family Asteraceae; genus Flaveria; species Flaveria linearis. The sequence goes on from CM044008.1 coordinate 15,399,126, forward strand.
TATTTACGTTATTGTTTTGACTAAAATATTTTGTAATGACTAAAATACTTTTAATGTACGAAACTTAATGGAAAAATCTAACAACGTTACTTAGGTGTAGTCAAACGAATTGAAATGAAATTTTAATAAAATACTTGAATGATATAATAAGATTTAAACTTTTTAAATTTAAATGATAATTTTAATAAAACCACGAGCATACGAAAGACACTTTACTCAAGTTAAGCTGGTGCAATGATACTATGTTATTTTTCATTGGGAAAATGTCACAGAATAGTAATCAAGTTTCAAAAGTGTTCTAATTTAGTCACTCATGCATATTTTTCTCAAATTAGACCATCAAATGATTAAATCGAGTCATCATTAAATTTTCTTATGTTAAGTAAGTAACGGTGGAGAAGACGTGGTGGTCAAAATTTATAATATATAAAATTATATTAAAAAAACATGTTAATTATGAAAAAAAAAAAAAAGTGCCTAAAATTTACGTCAACGTTCCATATCACCATCAAAAGATAGAAAAAAATATTTTCTCATTGAAACCAAAAGTATAATATGCTAAAAAACATGTTAAGGCTTCTAATTTATATAAAATATAAAAACTGAGTAACTTAATTGGAACACTTTTAAAACTTGAGTTACTTAATTGTAACACTTTTAAAAGTTGGTTACTATTTTACAAAGTTACCCCGTTTTCATTTGATGGATAGAAAGAAAAATGATATAACCAAGAAAATTTAAGGCAATGCTTCGCAAAGAGGTCCCCTACCATCTGCTATATAAAGATTCATGTTCATGCTAGTCAAGGTATAGAAATAGTTACATGAAACGCTCAACGTGTAACGGTGTTTAAACGTAAGAGTTGGAATGTAGGGTGGGTTCAATATCAACAGGAACATTATGTATGATAAGAATGAGGAGATATAACCTTGGTGATAAACCAGTTCAAGAAAATCAAGAATTTTTAAGATGCAAGGAGGATGGTTCTATTTGGTAACGTATTACCATTTGGAATTGTTGACATATCAAGGTAAATTAACCCATTGGCCTTAGAGATTTGTGTATATTGACCATAGTTTATCACTCATCCCAGAAATCTCCAGTTAAGCATAACTAGTCTCGCAATGAGATTTATACGATATGCTTGCCTTAGCCCGAAGGCCTTTTGCCAGGAGATCCAGAATACAGGTGTCTATGTGTCACACAAATTTCTTTGGTTTATGAAATCAAACCTTGATGAGATTTTCATAGATTAGACATAGAGTCTAAGGAATTGAACCCACGGCGATAAGTGTAGCCTCCACATGTCGTTGAAAATAAGTTTAGGAAGTTCATTTATCGGGGAGAGTCAAAGAGTCAAATTTAAGTTTATGGAGACAAGTAACTAAGTTTTAAGCATACATAAGACAATCCTATGCTAAGGCATCAAGTTGCACAAAAGGCATAGCATTATGTAGCATTCAAACAATATGTAAGTACAAAAGTATAAGGATCTTTCTATGAGGTTCATACAACTATAGTCTAGGTTACCATTTCTAATAACCTAAATCCCTAAGTTATGGGCTCTGATACCAATCTGTCACACTCCAACCTTGACGGCGAAAACGTCGAGATGTGAGAGTTAAGATCGTTCACAGCCACATAACGCTATTATTAAATCCAAATATATTATTCATAAGTTTCAAAGGTAACATTACAAACATAAGTCTCAAATAAAGAAACTAACAAGCATAATAAGAAATATAACAAACTCATTCATTTATTTAACTAGGTCCATTCCTATGTGTGAACAAGCTTCAAAAGTGGTGATCAAACTTGAGTATTTCCTGAAACATGTTAAAAATAAAAGGTCAACAATAATGTTGGTGAGATTTCCATAGTTTGCAATACATAAGTACATAAAAGATGGCAATTCATGTTGTAAGTTAGAGAACAAAGTAAATAGGGATGTAAGACAGAATGCATAATCAAACCTTAACAAAGTTTTACAAGTCTCAAACGTTAAAAGTATATACGATTAGCTAAGTGTACTTGGAATAACCAAGCAGGCTTGTCAGGCCCATAGATCTATGACGTCACCAGACTAGCAATAGTTAATGATTGTACATATATTTGACATTACATGGTAGCTACAAAGATCAGCTAACCACAACATACAAGTAATTGCCATGAGTTTACAAGAATCAAACGTTTTACAAGTGCAACGATTATAAGGTAATATGTTTCACCCAAAGTGTAAAAATATGAAAAAGGGGTATAGAAATACTCACATGGCAAAATAAGTATAAGATTGACGGTTAATAAGAATGATAAACAACGTTCCAACGTAAACCTTCACCAAGGTACCTAATCATGTGTGTTTATATATATATATATAGATATATATTACAAGATTTAAGTTTGATAACAAGATTGATGATTAAATGTGAACTAGGGTTTCATTAGAACTAGGGGGTTTTTAACAAGTAAATAGATTTATATAATGAAATTGTTTATATTTTAAAAGAAAAGAATTATACTATTTAAGTGTTTTAAGATGGAAAAGAAACTAGGCATAATAATATAAGATGTAAATAAATTTTCATAGTCTTTGAAATAAACATGATTTATCTACTATTAAAATAACGTATTGACCAATAATAACTTATTAACTTAAGTTATTATTTAAAGTATATTTTATAAGAAAATAACTCAAAATGACTTTTGTAAATTACAAAATATATATAATTGCAATTATCTTGATTATTCCATAATTAAAGGTAAAATAGTGTCCAATAATAATTTAATGATTTAAGTTATTATTAAAAGTTTACTTTTATAGAAATAACTTTATAACACTTGTAGTATTTTATTTATCACCTTTAAAAGAAATAAAAATGAATTTTCAGAAAATAACTTTTTGTAACCTTTATAATATTTATAAATAATACTTTATAAATAAATTAAGGTTTTTAAAGAAATAATTTTTCAGAAAATAATTAGATAACCTTTTAGAATAAATGAAGTTTATAGAACTGATTTTTATAATTTTTAGAAAAATTCTAAATTAAAACAAGGCTGAAAACAGCCCAAAAACAAAAGTTGAGGGGGCACGGGTTCGAACCCGTGACCTCGATGTTGGATTGCAAGGGTGTAACCAGTAATCCAGGGCCGAAGCCGTGGTTTACTTCGGTTCTAATATCTTTTAAACTCAGTTTAAACATCATCCCCAAATCACATAAACCCTAATTCCTTTCAATCCAATCGAAGCATGAAACGTTGATGATTACAGAAATATACATGGGGCTTTTGCTCCCCATGTGTAGGCGAGTGTGTGGATGTATTAATCTTACCCGATTTGGATTGAAATGAGATTAAGAACACACGAGAACAAGCCGCGACCGATGTACGTTTAATTGCTGGGGAAATGTTGACGATAACCGAATTAAGTTTGTGGGAAGCTTAAGGGAGTAATTCCGAATCAAAGCCCTCAGATAATTTCAGGTTTTGAAGCCCTGATGTTGGTGTTTGAATAGTTGCAGATCGCGAAAGAAGTGGGTGGTCAAATTCAGTGTTGATGTTTGTTTCAGATGGAATTGTAGGTTGTTTAATTTGATTATTATTAGGACTTAATGATTAAACGGATCTAGGATTAAAGGTTTCGGTTATGAACTCGTTTAAACTTAGTAACCGGTGTTTTAAACCCAATTTAATGGCTAATCATGTTCGAATCATGTACGTGAAAGGTTTGGTGATCAAAATTGTAGTTTTTATAGCGTTTTAGGGGTGACCGGAGGGTCGCCAGACCTTCACCGGAGCTCCCGCCGGAAAATCGGGGTTGAGAAGGGGGAGGGGGTTTGGGTTTTATAATTTTACAAGAATAGTCCCTGCAGTTTGTTTTGTATTATTTTATACTCTAAACTTTTATTTAAAGTTTCAAAATTAACAAAACAACCTCTTGGACTTTAAACAAACTTTAAGCTTTAATCGTTTTATTAATTATCTAACTTTTTATAAATCTTTATTATATTTTATTATTATTATTATTATTATTATTATTATTATTATCATTATTATTATTATTATTATTATTATTGTTATTGTTATAATTTATTATATAATAATAATCATTATAATCTTTAAAAGATTAAAAGACAAATTAAAGCAATAAGCATAAGCAACCCATGAGTTTTATGTATAGCAATAAAGGCCCTTACAAGAATTAGCAAAACTAACTTTAAATTAACCTAAAATTACAAGATGTTACAGATAATTATGTAAAACACGAATCCCTTTTATATATAGTCCCTAATTCTTTCTAAAAAATGTAATTAAGCTCAATTACCATGTATACATATTTTATAAAAATAATCCAACGATTTTATTTTTACTTCAAGTTATAATTTTAGAAGAAAGGCAAGATAAACTAATAAAACATATAATTATGTTATTTTATTATACAAGCATTGTTACTTCCTATAATATTAACAAGAATTACACGTATACCTTAAAAGATTTATCTATACTATATAATTAATATATAAATAAAGACACACGTGAATACTTTTGGTGAAATCTAAATTTTTGTTTCATGTCTCACTTGTCCTATTAAATAATAATTTTAAATAATTTCATTAAACAATATAAATATTATTTTTCTAATATTTTATTAAAATTTACTCAATAATAAGCTTTCATTTATATATTACACTATTATGAAAAACATAGTGTGATGAACAGTAACCAGCGTCTGTTTATCGGACGCTGGTTGGCTTTTTTTTCTTTTTACACGTTCATTGTTTCTGTATTAATAAAATATGTTTGGTGTTGGTTGTGTCTTTGCTCCCCAGTTCGGTTGGTTGGGGTTCATTTTTTTTTGGTGGGTCGCTGGTTCGAGGCACTCGGATGGTGGGCTTTATTTGTTGGTTTTAATAGGATGGTGGGACACGTGCTATGCATCTGCTCATTTGCCTGTTGACGTGTCCCATAACCCCTGCTTTTCTTCTCGAGGGTTCATTCCCTCCGTTTTGTTAGTTCCGGCTGCACTCCTCTTTCTCGAGGTTCCGGGTAAAAGCTTTTCTTCCGGTTCATTGCTTTTCTTCCGCCTGCACTTCTCGAGGTTCCGGGTAAAAGCTTTTCTTCCGACTCATTGCTTTGTACTTTCTGTTTTTACTCCCGTTTTGTGTGCTTTGGTTTTTCTAGCGTTCATCGCTCCGTCTTCTCTGCGTTTATTGTTCTGTGTCTTATGTGATGTTACGGCTTGATTGAAATTGTTGTTGTACGCTGTAGAAATTTAGGGTTCGGTTTTAAGGTTGTGTTTGAGAGTTGTATTGGTTCCTGGTGTGTTGTTGCTGTTGGTTGTTTTAGGGTTCTGCTTGAATGTTGTATTCATTTTTTTGTTACATAGATTTGTTCCGATTGTCTAGTTAACTGTTGTTGTCTGTTCATATATTGAACTCAGCTATTAATCTGGGTTTTTTACTTCCAATCTGCATACTTTATTTGATTCTTTCAGCTTAGAAGGATGGAATCGTGGAATTTATTGGAGTTAGAAAACTTCCTTAAGCTAAGGCAACTCCAGGATACAGGGATGAAGTGTTTGTTGTAATGGTACTTTGATGATTTGATTCTAGGATCATGCATATGTGTGGTGGGTTTTTAGTTGTATTTGTATATTTTGTGTTAATTGTTGAATATAAATATTTTTAGGTGCGGGTTTGTAGGAATTTATCTTCCATCTAGAATATCAAAGGATGGGTTGTATTGGCAGTTTGCCTGCAAATTTGGTTTCCCTGTATCAACAATCATTATGGTTATTGTATAGTGTTAGATGTTATGGCTTGGATGTATAGGTATGAAATGTCTGCTTTTGGCTATATAAATATGGTTTCCCTGTATCAACAATCATTATGCTTTGTGTACTGTAATGTATGTGTACATCAGACGATTGGAGCCTTTTTATTTGCTTGCAATGTCTGCTTTTGGCTATATAAATAGTGTAGGTGATTGTTTTCTGATAAATGTTAGTGTTAACTAAGTGTGGCTGTGCTACCTTTTTCTTCCATAGCCTCGAACCTTGATTTTGCTGCACTACTGATAGAAAGCAGGCACCGGTTCACCGTGTAAATAACAGTAGTATCCTAATGTATGTTGTAATCACATTCGAAAAAACGGCTCAGGAAAATGCAATATCTTGAAATATAGTTTATAATTGTTATCTTCTTTATCTTTTATGTATAATTATGCATAATATCTTAAATATTTATTACTAGTTTTAGTAAAACCGTGTATTACACGGTTGAATAAATAAAATATTACTATAATAAAATTTACTAATTATAAAATGATATTCTAAGATATTGTATAAATGAAAATGTGTATAATAAATGACTAATATTACTAATAAAACAGTACTATTAACTTTTTAAAATATTGTTTTTAATTTTTTTTAAAAAAATATTTTTCTAAAACAAACCGTATAAAAATTCCATTTTTAAAATTTTTCTTATTATATCTCCCAAACTAATCATTTTTTATTTTGAAATTTAAATTTTTAAAGATACCAATTTTAAAATATTTTGTATTTTTAAGAAAAGTTCTATGCTTTAGAAAATTTTATTTTTTTATATTAAAATTGTGTATTTAGAAATAACATTAATAAATATACATCTTTTTTAATTTATTAAATATAAAAGAAAGTTAAATAATATTATTAGTAATTAAGGTAATTATTTAAAATGAGAAAGATGCGGGAAAATTTTGGTTATGATTATTGTGATGCTGTCATATGACACTTCAAGTTACTATTTTATTAGAGTAGAAAGATTTCTTATTTCACCAATGACTGATATCTAACATACAAACATTTAGTGAAACTAATGATTTTAATATGTTGGTTTCAATTCACACATATAATTCATATGTTTCTAACTCGTCAAAAAGAAAATTATGCATAATATCTAAACAGGCTATAATTCAATGACCGACACGAGCAGTGAAGGGCAAGAAGACAAGAAATATGATGTACATATATATTATATTGCACAATATGATCTTAGAAGATGATACTTATCGATGTACATAATAGATCGTCCGACCAATGAAGTTGTTGACGATGTATCTTTTGGGGAGTTACGGAATCAAGATACATATTTTGGACTCCAATATGATTATATGAGACACATTGCAAATCTAATAAACTTGGACCTCCGGGATTCAGATGACGGCAAGTTAAATTCTAATTTTAATTTTTAATATTAATGTAACCATTTATTTTTAAGGAAAGTTAGGTTTTCTTATTTTTAATGTTTTTAATATATATATATATATATAATAAGTAACACTGTAAAACCTTGAAATCTCCCAGAAAAATAAACACACGATCTCAATCTTGTGAATGCGGAATGTAAACAAGATTGGAGTGAAAGAAGATTGAATTGATCACCAAATGATTCGTTGATTGAATAACACAACCTAGAACAGGTCTTGTGCGATTTCGCACAGTACAGATATGATAAAATGAACAAAAGCTTCATTACAAAACGAAAACTAAGCTATTTATACTAAACAAAGAGTTCTCGCGCGACTTGCTTTTCGCGTGGCTAAGCCTTTCGCGCGGGTCCAGTCCTTCGCGTGGAGTCAGTTGTCGCGTGAATGCTTCTTCTCGCGTGAATTTGGATTTCGCATAAACAATCTTCAAAATTCGACTTCATTCAGACTTCAATTGTTTTGCCGAGCCTTGATTAGTCCTCTACAATCTCCCCCTAGGCTCGGTGAAACAATCTTAGTCAAGATCAACATTTGCTTTCTTGTATGATCCTGAAAGGGCATACCATTTGTTCCTAAGGATTCGGTCAGTCATCCAGACATACTGGCAAGATAGAAAGTAAACTGACTCATTAGCTGAAATGGAGCAGTGTAATAGCTTGATTAAGTCGTCTTTGCCAAACTTCATTAAGTCAGCTGGATCAATGATTCTAAATGATTTGTCAGTGCATTTGATCACAGCATGACCTGAATCCTTCTCACATCTCCAAGAAAGTAATTGCTTTAAAGAATTAGGAGGAACAGGAGCATGGAATGGAATCTTCCTTTTCTTGTAAGAATTTTCAAAATGAGATCATATAGTTCTTTATCAAGTCAAGACTCTGTCCAGCTTTATTTAAAATAAACTGGTTAAGTTGATTGTCAATATCTTTTGTCCCTTTAAACTTATACTTCAGGTTTTACTCAGAAACATAAGGAGTGATACTTATCATGCTTTGTATGATTTAATATAATTCAGTGGATCCCACAATCAGAACTTCAGTAAAATACTTATCAGTCTTCAAGACACTATTGAGATTTCAAGTCACCCCAAATTGACTTAAACCATGCATTGTTGATCAGTGATAACATTTATTTATTCCTAAAATATAACTATTTAAGCATAACTAGCCTGAGAAATATCTCTTAACACGGAATATTAACAAGTTTAAGGACTTACTGACAGCCATCCGGACTTACGTCTGCCTTCTCAAGATGTTTAGGACTTACAAGCCATCCGGACTTACATGCCCCATCTTTTGATTTTGCCTTCCATGGTCAGAAATTATTCTCAAAATAGAAAATATATACCATATAGTATGTATGTCTTTAGACATATCTTTTTGATTTATTGTGCTTCTTGGCATCTTATATCCTATATGGCCTTTTGGCATCTTTTTGCTTAATTATTTGCTCAACTATTTTCTTTTTGTCTTCTTTTTTTTATTTCTTTTTGTCTTTTTGTATTTTCTCTTATATATATATATATAGTTATGATAATCACTGAATCAAACAAATACAGTCTTGAGTATGACAAGATTATATCTCTCAGTCTGTGTTAGAATATTTTTGACATTGTTACAAAATCCTGATATGTTCCCCACTAATTCATATCACTTTAATTCAAGTTTAATCACTCATTTATGATCCTTTCATTTCTGAAAGCAAAGCCTATTGACACATCAAACATAATCCACGTCTATTCGTATTTAAGCCTTTTGAAAGTACTTAGACTCTTTTTGAACTGTGTAAAATCATTTCTCATTTAATCATGAAAATTCATTTTTATTGATCCAATCTTGACTCCCCCTAAGACAAAAATAATTTTCAAAGTGTATTTTTAAATTTCTCCGTTATATGACTGAACATGTTGAAGCAATTGTAAGTTTCCTGTCATATGTCTTTAAACAACCGCTGTCTATATGCCATAAGCTTTCAATGATCCTTTGCGGTTGTCCCTGCATAAGTAACAAAATTACTTAGCTTTCGGTACCCAAGTCAAACATGACTTGAGCACATTATGTGTTGCAGCAAGACAAAATGATTTGAGATTATTATATTTGTTTAGCACATCAGTCTTTTCATTTACACTTTTCATTTTGATGTTTTCTTTTTCATCATTAGTCAAACTTTTATTCTTTTTGACATTATAATCATTAACAACTTTAGATTTCATTTGGTTTGCAAATTTTCCACGAGTAAAAATAATTTTCTATTATGAGCAATAGAATTATGAAATCGTTGTTTGCTTAATGATTTTTGTCGAAAAGGACAATTATTTGCCAAATGATTTATGTTTCCACACTGATAACATCTCCTTTGTGGTGTGTGGAAAACAAACTGTGGATGACAATTATGAAAATTGTCATAAAAACCAAAGTCAGATTGACTAGGTTTAACATTCTGCACAGTCTCTCGAATCTTTGCCTCATTTGATAATTACATGTTCATCTTTTGCAGATTCGAGGAAATTGTTGAATTATGACCACTTTGGATTTGAGATTTAGCAGCTGTGACTTTTGGAATTGGTGGTGCTGGGATAGGACCAGTCTTAGACTTTGCTGGAGTAGGACCAGACTTTGAATTTGCTGGAGGTGGACCAGGCTTAGATATACGAATTGGTGCTGGAGAAGGACCATGCTTTGATATGCGAATGGATGCTGGAGAAGGACCAGGCATTTGAATTTTCAGATTGGATGAAGAAGGAGCTTTCACTTGCAAATCTGGGCTACAAATATCTTTATTCACAAGGTTAGCATTATAATGAAGTTTATTTTTAAAGAATCGATAATTCGTTTCTTTAAAAATATGCTCTTCATTTTCAATTAAACCATTAGAAACAAATCTACTTTTAAAATCCTTTTCAATTCTTTCTTTCTGATTTGCCCTTTGATATGCATTCAAATTATATTTACTATTTGATTTAATCTCATTCAAATCAACAGCCTTTTCATTTCCTGACAAAGTTTGTTTACAAGCAGATCGTAAAACATTTACATTCTTATTTTTGAAACTGTCACTCTCATTTTCTCCCTCACTTTCACTCTCCTAATCTTCAACCAACCTATCCACCTTCAATTTATCTACACAAAAATTTTCAGTTGATTGTTTAGGTTTGGTTATTATAATAGGATCAACAGATAGATTTACTTTGACTGAAGGTTTTAAGTCTTGAGATGGAGAGAAACCAATCCCATAGACCATATCAGAATCAGAAATGACATCAGATGAAGGTAAACATGAATAATCATGATTAATTGGAGGAGCGATGTTTGAAAATCCAACACCACATTTTCCTCCTTTTATCTTCTGAGTCATTTGTGACTTGATAATCCCTTCAACCATAGTTGATGAAAGTTCAAAATTTTCAACAGTCAATTTAGCCGAGGCTAGTTCACTGTTGAGTCTATTAATTTCCAAGGCGAGTTCATTGTTTCTATTTGTCAAATCATTATTTGTACATTCTTTATCATGAAGATTTAGTTGTAAATTGTATATTGTTTTATTTAAACCTTCAAGTTTTTCTTTAAAAATCTTTTCATTTGACTTGTGTTTTCGAGCTTGATATTGTAGTTTTTCAACTTTCATTATCAAGTTCTCATTATGAACTCTATACCTTTGAACTTTCTCAACACAAGAATTTTTGCATAGATCATCATATACCTTTGGTTCTGAGCTTTCTCCTTCAGGCTCTTCAACCCTTTTCACCATAAATGATTTCATAGCCTCAACTGGTTCTTCCTTTTCTTCCTTCTCAGTTTCCTTCTTACATTCAACTTCTTCCTTCTCTTCTTCAACTTCTTCCTTCTCAGCAAACACTCCATCCAAGAGATCATCAGATATAAACTCGGCAAATAGATTCTCATTTTCCTCTGGCATAAGATGCTTCAAATTTGGTGTTGATGAAGACATGTTGATCAAGAATTCAGAAATCAGACTTTTATGCAAAAAATCAAATCGTGCGAAAGAAGGTATCGTGCGAAAGAAGGTATCGTGCGAAAAACGTTTTCGCGCGGTCTACGTTTTCGCGCGAGATAACAGTTCGTGCGAAACTCCAATTTACTTTTCAAGCGAAATCACGTGAAAAGTGGTTTAACTGCCTATGCGAAAAACTTATAATTTAGCACGCGAAAACTCTCAGTTTCGTGCACAAATCAATTCTCCAACTTTTTGTTTGAGCGAAAGTACCCTCCAATTCATTGAATCTGTCTGATTATACTCATTTTAATCCAATTTTAATGAATTTAGTTCAATTTTAAGCTTAATTATGATTAAAATTCAACTAAAGTCCACTAAATCAGTCCAAATCAGTCCAAATATTCGAAATTTGAGCAGCATAACATCTCCATAGCTGAATCTCGCGTAATCAATGATGAATATCACCAGAAAAGAGTAGAAACCAATCCAAAACTTCTTTAAATCGTGGTTCTAGAGCCTATTGCTCTGATACCAATTGTAATACCTTGAAATCTCCCAGAAAAACAATAAACACACGATCTCAATCTTGTGAATGCGGAATGTAAACAAGATTGGAGTGAAAGAAGATTGAATTGATCACAAAATGATTCGTTGATTGAATAACACAACCTAGAACAGGTCTTGTGCGATTTCGCACAGTACAGATATGATAAAATGAACAAAAGCTTAATTACAAAACGAAAACGAAACTATTTATACTAAAACAAACAATACAAAACGATATCATAATCCAAGGGGGAGATTGTAAGGGATAAACTATTTGGATTACAATATCGTTGTTGGTCGCGTGCAACAAAGTCACGAGAAGCAGGCAAGTCGCACATGCATGCATGCATGCGAAAGAAGAACAAATCGCATGCGTGCGATTTGTTGATGCGAAAGTATTTGCTTGCGACAATTGGAACCACATGCAATGCGAAAATATTGCAAAAGAAAATGGTATGCGAAAATGAAGAAATTATATACTGCATGCGAAAGGAAATGAAGTCAGGCAATCAAAAGTGGATTCCACGTGGAACATTGAAATAAAGCATGCGACAATGTGTGCGATGCGAAATTGAAATTTAGTGGATCTGACATACATGCGAAAATACAATTTTTTAATGCATGCAATGCGAAATCGCATGTGCATGCAACAAATTGAGAAGCCACTATATATATATTTGCATGTGTGTGCGTGCAAGGGTGTGCCTCATTAATTTCCTTCAACCGAGAGTGCAATGTTTAATTTGTAGTTTTCGCTCAATTTCGAGCAGATCACATGTTTGTGATTTCCACCTTCGGGTGAGATCGATCTAGTATCGATTTTATTGTAATCATTCGACAACATATATAGATTTGAGTTACAGTAATTTTGTGCTGAATGTTTTGTTCTCTCGGTTGATTCAATTCAAACCGCGCACCCGTCCTCGCGTATTATCAAGTGCAATAATTCAAACGAAGTGAGATCGATCGCTTTTAAGGACTTTACATTTGGTATCAGAGCAAGGCGTTGCTCTTGATACAACGGATCATTATTCCGCGATCTTCCGTTCGAGGACGTTAAACAAGTTGAAAGCTTATCCGGTTTCATCAAGGTTCAATCCGAAACCGAGAACACACAAGAATTCAAATCGAGTTGGATGATTTTGTGAAGAATTGAAGCTTACAAGTTGCGTCCAATTCGATATCCGCTTAGGCGAGAACCTTCCTTCCGAAAGGTTTTGTTGAAGATTCAAGTTGTGTTTAAATACAGAACGATATCATAATCCAAGGGGGAGATTGTAAGGGATAAACTATTTGGATTACAATATCGTTGTTGGTCGCGTGCAACAAAGTCGCGAGAAGCAGGCAAGTCGCACATGCATGCATGCATGCGAAAGAAGAACAAATCGCATGCGTGCGATTTGTTGATGCGAAAGTATTTGCTTGCGACAATTGGAACCACATGCAATGCGAAAATATTGCAAAAGAAAATGGTATGCGAAAATGAAGAAATTATATACTGCATGCGAAAGGAAATGAAGTCAGGCAATCAAAAGTGGATTCCACGTGGAACATTGAAATAAAGCATGCGACAATGTGTGCCATGCGAAATTGAAATTTAGTGGATCTGACATACATGCGAAAATGCAATTTTTTAATGCATGCAATGCGAAATCGCATGTGCATGCAACAAATTGAGAAGCCACTATATATATATTTGCATGTGTGTGCGTGCAAGGGTGTGCCATTAATTTCAATTAACCGAGAGTGCATTATTTGTTTTAGTTTGTATTTTCGCTCAATACGAGCAGATCACAATTTGTGATTTTCCACCTTCGGGTGAGATCGATCTAGTATCGATTTTCATTGTAATCATTCGACACATGGTATATACATTTGAATTACGATGATATTGTGCTTAATGTTTGTTCTCTCGGTTGATTCATTCAATTCGCGCACCCGTCTTCACGTATTATCAAGTGCAACAATTCAAACGAAGTGAGATCGATCGCTTTTAAGGACTTTACAAACACTATTTAAAAAAGAATTATAAACTTCACTGTAAAATTACATACTATGAAAAAAGGAAGTGGGAAAATACTATTCATTGAATAGTAACTTTTAACCTCTTTTAACCCGCCATCGCTCCTCATTCTCCATCACTCCACCGCCTGCGCTCACTCGACCGCCTGCGCTCTTCGCCCTCCCCCCATCACCTCCAACACCATCGACCTCCACCTCCTGATCCCGTCTGCCATCCACCACCGCACCGTCGGTCTCTCACCGTCAGACCCCTCCCGTCGCTGACCTCCCGTTGCCGCCCTTCCGTTGCCTGCCACCTTCGCCCTCCCAACGGTCCATCCTCTGCTCTCCGCACTCCGACCACCGGCCCTTCTTCGGTCCTTCGTCTTCTACGTAAGTTTTCTTCATAGTTATACTCGATTAGGGTTTTTGATTTGGGTTTTCTTCATATTCATACTCGATTAGGGTTTTTGATTTGGGGTTTGTGATTTGGGTTTTGGTTGCTGATGATGGTTGATTTGATTTGGGGATTGTGTTCTGTATGACTGTATGCAAAGTTTTGTTGTACTTAATTGTGGGTTGATTGTTCATTGATACGGTCGAATGTGTGCCCAAAAGAACACGAAGTTCACATGTTCATGAAGCCACTAATATAGCTGAAATGCAATCAGGGTTACAAGAATCCATTAATGGACAATGTGAAGTGGCAGGGTTTGTGAATAATGCTGATTTTTGTAGCTATGGCTTGAAGAGTCCAATGAATACTGTTATGCCAATATCAGGTGAAAGTGATTGTTATTTTATTCATCTTTTTGGAGGATAATTTTGTTTGTGTATGGAAATTTATGAATCTTAATTGCAGAGGTTTGCCCCAATGATGATGACCGGTTATCTGCTTCTGAAGCAGAGAAGATAGCTCAATTGTTTACTTCTAGCTTTCCTCACTTTACTCAAGTTATGAAAAGGTTCAACATAAGCGGTTCATTGTTTTGGTTTGGATACAATTTGCACTAAGAAAAAGCCTTACACTTTGAAGAAATTGTCTGTGCAATAATGATTTAAAAAAAAAAACTAACATGAACACATGGTCAAAGCTATTGGAACTATAGCTTCTGCATAAAAAAGTTAACAGTTAACATGGTTAAAGTTACCGACACTATAGCTGCCACCTGATCATTTGACCTGGCAACTGGGTCAGACTACATGATATCAAAATCTTAGAAAGTTTTTAGTTATGGGTTTTATCAATCTTTTTTAAGCTGGTTACCTTCTTATGCTTGAGAACAAAGATGGTAATGAAAAACAGAAATTAGACCAAAGTTTTTTACCTTTTATAATGCAATGTTGCCAAATTTAACAAATTATGTCGTTGATCCTGACTAGCTATATATTTTATGCAGAATGTTCCATATCAGTTTGCTATGGCCTACCTTCCAAATTGCAAAGTTAAGATCGTGTTGCACAATTTAAAAGGGGAATCCTGGACTGTTAGTTCAATCCCAACCACACGAGTACAAACTTCTCATACTTTCTGTGGTGGGTGGTTGGCCTTTGTTCGTGGTAATAACATTAATGTAAGAGATGTCTGCATATTTGAACTTATTGGCAAGTGTGAAATGCGTGTGAATATCCTTAGAGTTAGACAAGAACCACTAGACTATGACCATGGTGATCTTAAAGGGTCAACTAATGGGGCTTCTAATAAAGTTTCTGGAAGGTTGACTAAGAAAGTCAAAAGAAAGTCACTTAATGCTTAGATTCCTGCTGTAGTTGAAGGTCAGAAGTTTGCTTTCTCCATTGAAAAAGTCAAACTTGGTATTGCGGCCAAGGGTTCTGTTGACTCCCAATTAAGAACTACCAATGGTATATCAGGTATACATGCAAATTCTATCAAGTGTAATTTGTTACGTTTTTTAACCTCAAATATTTATAGGAAAAGCAAGACCGTATCAAGAAAACAGGGGTTCTTCTATGACGGGTTGTACGTCAATGAAATCTGGAACTGAGGAAAAAATAGCTGCTGAATCTTTAGGCCCGTTATATTCCAGGTGAGCCTTTAGGCTTTAGCCTTGCCTTTATTCGTGGCGGAATTCCTCGCGCAACGCGCGTGAAGGATTAAACCTAGTTATATTGAAAAATCTATAACCTCTAATAAAACAATGTTTCTTTTGCCACTTTTTATTCTATTAACCTATGTTTTTGCCACTTGTCCTAATTCTACAAATCCACACATCAATTTCTCTTTCAAAAGGGTGTTATAATAATTTAAATACTCATACAAATTTCTCTCTCTTATTAAAAAATTTTTTATTAATTACTATTTTTCTCTCTCTTTATCTATTTTTTAAATCAAACTATCTTTTTTTAAAATAGATTTTATGAAGAAAATTAAAAATAATATCTTTTAATTAAAATCTAAATAACAAAAAACTAAAGTTTTATATAATATGAAATTTTCTAAAACATCAAACATTTTTTAAACAAAATATTTTAAAATTATTTTGTTTTTCAAAAAAATTAGAACCAGGTGAAATATTTTAAAATAATCTTCTTAAAACAACCAGAATAGTTACAATCATATTTTTTTAAAAACAAAATTTTTATAAAAAATATTTTTTATAAAATTTTTTAAAATGAATATTTAAAAATAAAATTATTTACATAAGAGAGTTAAAAATGATATAATTGTTTTTATTTCTTAAACTATTACCCATATATAATTTTAATTATATTTTAAATTAAATATTATACTGTAACTATTCATGTTTATTTGCATATGTATTTTATATTAAAATTTAATCCGTTTATTTAATGAATGTTTAGTCTATCAATCTATCTATAAAAACTAAAACAAGCGTAAAATAATTGTAGATCTTATTATACTTACTTTCTAATTTCTCTATATTATTAATAATAATATTGAATACTAATAATATTATTCATACCATTTTTAAATTAAAAAATATATAATTTAATAAATTAAAACCCTTTTTTTATTAAAAACACAATTTTTAGAAACAAAAATTTTATAAAATATAGAATACAATGATTTTTTAAAAAAATCATTTTTCTTAAAACAATATATTTAAAAATCACAATTTTTTTATAAAATAAAAGTTTAAGAAAGATACATTATTGTTTATTTACTTAAAGTAACTATTTAGACGTACTTATAATCATATTTTATTTTTAAGCATGATTTTATAATGCATAAATTTTTATTCATAGTTATTTAATATTTTATTTGTTCAATCCGTGTATTATACGAGGACTAACCTAGTTAATAATAAAGTAGGTTAATGTGAAATTTTAAATTCTTTAAAGTAATTTGAATTGTTCTTATTAAAATAAATAAAGATGGCTAAATCTATCATTTCAATTATTAAATAAGGTATATATTAAGCATGCGGATATATATGAAGTTCATTTGCACATAAATTATATGTATAACGTCTATAAAGATGTATATGACATTCAGAGTTTGTTTGAATACATATGATATTTAAAAAATTTAAATTTGAATGTATATGGATATTTAACAAGTTTATACATGTAAGCATATAGTGGAAATATTGTAAAATGCGCATGGTGTGCTAGAAAAGAAAATGAATAAAATCGTTTGTTTAAGTTACATCGAATTTTTCTCTTCAACGTGAAAAGAAGGGTGTTCATTAAACTCATTAAAAAACTTGCATTGAGTTTAATCAGTTGTTTTTGCTCGTTCGAGATTTTTCCGATTAAGCTAATGAATTACTGATTGAAAATCAGGATTAACAATTTGCTTTAGGATTTGAAACTTAGAATCGGTTCATTGTTTTTATTATTCATTATTATTATTTTGTTAATAGAATATAATATTATGCATATGTATAATATGTCTTTTTAATTTTTAAAAATTTTAAAATTTTAAAATAGATAATATAACTAAATAAGAAAACAAGAAGTGTCACATAAGATACAAGTATATGTTTTTTACCACTAAAAAGATTCGGGTCACATCAGATACAGGTTTGAAAATAATTTAGGAAGACTAGTAATAGGAAAAGAAAGAAGTGTCTCTTTCTCTATATATGCACACATATGGTTCATATGAATTTGTTTCTTTTATACATTAATTACTAGATTAAAAATCTGTGTATCACGAAAAGAAAAACGATATAAATTTTGAGTATGTACATGATTGTAACGTCTGAAACTACTATGGCAATATATAATTAAGCATCAGCATTGTTTCAACACATTACTTTTTAACGTATATGATATGGCTAGCTCATAAATAGTTTAAGTGACAAGTAAATCGATATGTCAATTCTCTAAATTTTTTCTAAACATGCATAAATTACAAATATTTTGGTTCTCAAAGTCTTTTAGATTTATTTGCATTTTGACACGGACACTTTATAATAATGTATATAGATATATATATACACATACACATATATTTGTATGTGTTTTGATATATATTGAAAGAGGTAAGTGTATGCAAACGTTAATTTCACTCTATTGAATTGGTATTTGTATGTGTTTTGCAACAAAATATAGCAATATTAAATGCATTATTTTTGAAGTATTTGATTCATCAATATTTTAAGCCAGAAACAAATCAATATGTCAATTTTTCTCTATATATTTTGTTAAATTTAAAATGTTTTGCTTCACATTCTTTTGACTAATTTACAAAACCATGTTATGTACAAACATTAAAATATAAAGTACATATTTGTACTTATACAAATATCATAATTCCTTATAAAATAATTCAACGTGTAAATGTAGGATGGAACTTTAGTAGGTTATTTACTCATAAACATCTATACAATCTACATGTATCCAAAGTGACGTATTACCAAATATTATTAATTAACTTAAATTTTGTAAAATACAAATATGATAAACATAGAAGTAGAGTATAGAAAATATATATGAATTTCACACTTCTAAAATAAATTGCACCATTTGTAACCATTTGGGCAAACACTAATCCGACCAATAGAAAATGACGTGCTAAAGATAGAAGACGTTGAATAAAAACCAATGTTTTTCGAATCAGATGGGACGTCAAACTAGTCATCTTACTAGTTTACCCATCAGATCGATCAGATTGGTAATATTCAGATAAATTAACCGTTAAACCTACCGAACTTTAACACACTAAAGCAAAAGCAAATCATCATCTGTCAATGCATCCATACGAAAATCCCAGAACAAATCATGATCAATTCCCGCCTCCGATCCTCTAACTGTGGTTTGCGGTGGCGGTTCTGTCACCGGAAACCGTAGCTCCTCCGGTGCCACAGTGTTCATTTGGAAATCCCACATCAAATCATGTTCAGTACCACACGTACTCTCCATGAACATCGACCACAAAGAATCATTGCTACTACTGCTGCTGGTGGTGTCGTTAGGTGGCGGGTCAACCACGCTGGCGGTTGCGGTAGCAACGGTCAACGTTTGGTCCGCCACGTGATTTGTCTTCCTTCGACGTCGATCTTCGTTAGAAGACGAAGAGGAAGACATTGAAAGGGGGCGGTGATCGCACCCGATTAAGAGAGGGAAGTTAACCTTGGCTCGTGAACCATGTGCCTTAAAGGCAGCTTTATCATAAGCCAATGCAGCTTGCTCGGGCGTGTCAAAAGTCCCGAGCCACAGCCTCGATTTCTTCTTCTCGGGGTTCCGTATCTCCGCCGTGAACTTCCCCCACGGCCGCCGTCTGACGCCTCTGTACCGCCGCCACTCCACCTCGTTCGACCGCCTATTCTTCTTTCCTCCAGCTTCTTTGGAGCGCGATAGTTGTTCGCTACTCATGTCTTCGGGTGTTGATCGTTTTGATTACGCATTCGGGATGTTTATGAGTTTTCGAGTTGTATATATATGTATGATGAAGTATGTATGATGAAGTATGGTGTAGGGGTGAGGGGAAAATAATGTATAGTATTGATTGTGGTTTTAGGTCTGCACTTTATTGTTATGTAACAAAAGGTTATTGAAGCTTTATATGAATTGAAGAGGATTAATTGCTAACAAAGAGTCGTTGTTAGTTCACAATTACCTGTACTCTACACCTATTATTTGGTCTTCAAATTAACTTGTGAATTGATAAAAGAAAAGAAAAAGGAGAAAATAGGTGAATGTCACATCATTACTCAAAGGACAAATTAGATAAAAAGAACAAGGGATCTACTAAATAGATGCCCAGATGGATATCTGGACGCACTTTTTACAGGCCGTAATGACTGTCGGGCAATCAAATCAGTCATTCAAAAACGTAACGGCCCGTGAAGGTGTTCACGGTGTTAATTTTTCACGGCCCGTTAAGCGTTTCATGGCCCGTTAGCCCTTTTACTTACGGCCCGTGAATCGCTTTACGGGTCTTATTTTCACCTTTAATAATTTGACGAGATATATTATTCCTTGTTTTTCGTGTAATTTTGTATTTATTACGTTATTTGATATGACGTAATATTCCTCGGTAGTCGTGTAATTTTGTATTTATTACGTTATTTGATATGACATAATATTCCTCGATATTCATGTTAATTATGTGACGGGATGCAATATTCCATGTGAACTACTATATAAACGTTAGTTTATAAATTCATTTCATAATTCAAATTTCTACGATAATTTTGAAATAATATTTAACGTTACGATATCTTTCTGGGATAGCAACTATTTATTCGGTTCGGAATCTAACTATTACCCTGAGGAGGGTTACGGTTATTACGATGAGAGTGCTTCAAACTATTTAGAACAGTTCGCGTCCAATTACGGCGGGAATGACGGCGGCGATGACGGGGGTGATAACGGTGGCGATAGCAGCGGTGATAATGACGGTTCTGGTTCTGGTAAAAGAGGTTTATACGATACGAATCAGGTTATAAGATATATCATATTTAATTTTACTTTCATTTAGTAATAACTAACTAAAAATATAAAATTTATTAGGTTTTCTAATCTCGTGAATAATTAGTTGATTGGGCAAGTAACGTAGGGCGAGAAAATGGGTTTGTTATTGTCACCAAACGTTCAAAAAGAAATTTTAATGGTGTGGTGGTTAAAATTTGGTTGAAATGTGATCGGGGTGGTGTATATAAGGGAGCATCAACTCTAAGAAAAAGTGGCACCAAAAAAACAAACTGTCAATTTGAATTGCAGGGTAAGTACGAGATGAAGAAAGATGGGTGGATTATAGTTGTTGTGGACGATACTCATAACCATGAACATGCTGAACACCTGGAAGGACATGCATATGCAATAAGGCTCACCAAAAATGAGCTTTCTACTATAAAGAATCTGATCGAGCAAAATATTGACCCTTGAAACATTCTAGGCATGTTGAGGGAACAAAATCCCAATAACGTGTCTGTGTTACGAACCATATATAACGCCGTGCAAAAATTAAAAAGTCCACCAGAATTGGTGAAACCCCAATGCAGGTTTTTTTTCTATACAACAACAACATCAATATATTTACACCCCTCACATAGATGAACCGACAAATACCATCAACGGGGTTTTTTTATACATCCCACATCTCACACATTATGGCATGCGCCACACGTGTTGATAATTGATACAACTTACAAAACTAACTTGTATAAAATGCCATTTGTTCAAATGGTTGGTGTGACATCCACCCTAAAATCTTTTTCTGTTGCTCACGCATTCATTGATTATGAGCGTGAAGCCACCTTCAGATGGGTGTTAGAGCAACTAAAAGCAACGCTGGAAGAAAAGTGTATGGAGCCCCGTGTTATACTAACCGACCGAGACCTCTCTCTGATGAAAGCATCAGAAGAAGTTTTTCCGAGTGCTGTTCGATTACTTTGTAGATGGCATATTTCGAAAAATATTGCTAACATTGCAAGGCGAGTTTTTCAAATGAAGAGTGGGGTGCTTTTGAGCATGTGTGGTCGGTACTTATTAATTCTGCAACGACGGACATATACGTTTATAATTACGACCGCCTTTATCGCAGATTGGTGTCCAAACATTCAAGTAAGTTTTCTAGTGTTATTCTTAAAAATATATGTATATTTACATAAAAATAACTACATTTTTTAAATAGGAGTGCTGATGTGCCTAAAAAATAACTGGTTGGACCCTTACAAAGAGAGATTTGTGTCGGCGTGGATAAATAAAAGTTATAACTTCGGTCATCTCACAACGAACCGAGTTGAGAGCCAACATTCGTTGTTGAAAAGTTACCTGAAAGCAACCAATAGCACCCTGGATAGATTTATTCCTTTTATCAATAATATCTTAGTTACCCAGGAAATTTCTATAAAAGAAAGTTTTACCAAAAGCAAAATCATGCTTATGCTGCAGCATAATCATAAAGTGCTTAAATTTCTGTGAGATAACGTTTCTTTTGCAGCTTTAGATCTCTTAGTTGGTGAGATTAACAGGATAAATCATCTAATTATATCCAAAGAATCATGTGGCTGCCATCTTTTTACCAGCTGTGGTCTTCCGTGTGCTTGTAAATAAAACAATTACTTTCAAACAGGTGAATGTTCTTTTAAATTTTTTATTTTTTCATGAAAACTTTTATTATATCTAATTTAATCTATTATTTTATAGGTCAATGTATCCCGTCCGATGCTATTGATGTTTTTTGGAGGAAGCTAGATTTTTCACCCGCTATATTGTACGGGAGGTTCAAATAGATGTACATAAAGAGATGGAGATGGTGACAAAATATTTACTTTTTCAACCCAAAAATTTGAAAAAATTTTTGATTAATATTTCCAAATCTTTCATTCATCCTTCAAAAACTGATAAAAAACCTCCTAAACTCCAAACACATACACGGGGTCGTCCTAAAAAAGATAAGCAAAAAGAAACAATATTAAACCCCCCCAGACATAGTTCATATGTTCAACCTAGAGAAAATTTTGAAGTTATGCCAAGATATTCAAGTTTGGTGGTGAAGTCAAAACAAGAGTCTTTGCAGCGCAGTCAATCCATGTCTTCCAAATCAAGAGCCAAAGATGGATTATCTCAACAGAGTTCCAAGTATTGATATATCCAAAATAGGTCATAATATATCAACAAAATTTATCAAGTTTTTTACATGAAAGCTAAATAAAACAATACAGGCCTACTATCTAGGCCTCATCACCACCACCAGCATCCTCCTCATCACCACCAGCAGCCTCCTCGTCATCACCCCCAGGTCGTCTGACAAACGGAGGCAACTCCTGCCGAGGGGGGGTCGATACCCTCGCGAGTAGCCCAAATACTGTACAGATCCGCAATCCAAACAAGCAAGGCGTGGGACTGGCGCGCCAAATGAAGTGACTCCGCCATAAACTCCCCCGTCGCTGGAGTCTGCCGAATGATAGTCCTAGCAACAGGCGGTACTGGCGGTGGGCCGGGTGCTCTCGTGTGTGCCTGCGGCTGCGGCAGCTCCTCCTCCTCACCACCGCCCACCATAGGCTGCCAGATGGTCCGACCACCGTCAGTGGACCATCGGAGTTCGTCGTCAAATTTGGCGGCAATCCCCATGGCCATGACGGTCTGTCGGCCAAAAATCCTAGGCGGCGTGTCCATCGTCTGCCTCGCAATTAGGGCGTCCGTAAACAACCCTAAACGTGAGGCAATGACGGTGATGTAAGAGCCGCAAACAATGGGGCTATCCATCTGCAAAATAATCAAATTATAATATAATAATAATAGATAATACTTATTTATTAAGAATTAATATAAATATTTTTTAACTTGCCCTGAATGACACTGAAGAAATAGGTGGCCATGCAGTGAGCAACATTCACCCGTCTAGGTGAAAGCAAAGCCCTCAGAAAAAATAAATCAAGGAGCGACACCTGCTCCATACTCTGGTCTCTGCCGGCAATGGTGCAGGCAATGCACCGGTGTAGATATCGGTGCAACGGATCTCTAATGGAGCTCGCCCTAATGGCGCCCTCCCATGGCTGGTTGGAAATCGTCGGCCACCATCCGACCAAAGGAGCCGCCTCTGACTGGACCTCGTCAGAATAAAAACGAGCATCCTGCGTCTCCTCTTGGGTGTAAAACCCAAGAGTCACTGCCCACTGAGCGAGGTTTAAAATGATATTTTTTAAACTTATAGAACAGACAGCTCTTAATAAGCCCAAACTCGTCATAGGGGTATTTTTTTAAAGATCAAGAAAATTAAAAATTATGTGTTTTTTAATAAAGTGTATTAATAAACGTTTATGTTTTAATAAAATATTTAATTACTGTTCTACATTATACGTCTAGAATACAGTTCGTCTGCCATAAATCTTCGGAATGTAAAGCAAGCATCCTGTAAGCTAACCTCTTGCCACTCTAAAGATCTATTTTGAACCAAACTACGCAATAACATACAAATTACAACTCCCGAATCTCTACCAATATGACCGGCATTAGGAGGCCACACGGTTTCACCGGATACAACCAGTTCTTTGATTTCTTCTTGTCCGAAGTGCTGCCAATATTGTATACATGACAGAAAATGTAAAAAGTACGATTCGAATTGTACGAAAATCGTTCGGGCATTACGATGAATGCACTAGGAATCATCACACGTATTTGGTCGGCATTCGTATGGAGAATATATACGAACTTGTAGTGAGTCCATAGAAATCTTAAAAAGATAACAATTTTCTTCGTCATCAGTCATTGGTACGTAAATCTACAAAACAATTTAATTCACGGTTATAAATTCATGATTTTTATTGTAAAACATGAAAACAGTATTACCGTATCAACTTCCCATAAGGCGGGATATAGATAGTCATTCCCGTCACCATATTCGTTACCCTTAACGGACCCCGAGTATATTAAGTTAAACCACTCAAATGGGAGAATCGTCCAACGATCACTACCCGACAACTCTTCTGTTCTACGTATTTCTTCGTATCTCCATATTGTGAGTCTATTTGTCCACGCCCGAACATGCTATAAAATAACAACTTTTTTAATTGTTAGAATTTTAAAATAAAATAAAATATACAAAAAAAAAACTTTAAATCATACCTCTGTACCTAAAGACACGTTTCCGAGTAATTCAGGCCAATATTCTAACTGAATATCGGAATTACCATGTAATACACCCTACATGTTTGGGAATCACCGTTACGTATAAACTGAATAACATTTTCAGACCAGTTTCTCCCATTCTGCCAATTATGGTTACATATTGGATTAGGAATACTTTCCACAATATCTCGTGAGTTTGAAGAGGACTCATTTTGACGTCTTCTATTATCTCTACGAGAAGACATTTTATCTGTTTCGTTTCTCACTAACCGTATATAACAAGTAATATATATAACGTTTTATACAGAATCTTAAATCAAATCAAGGAATAATACGTCACGTCACATAATTGTAAAATTTAAAAATGTACGCAAATCGAGGAAAATAAATTCTCAAAAGGACTACTACGGCCCGTGAGAGAACTTACGGGTCGTTATGGCACTTGTTCACGGGCCGTGATGTTAGACGCTTACGGGCCGTGATGTGTTTCACAGCCCGTGAGCGGATATAGCTGCGAAATTTAAATTTCGAACACCTTACGGTCCGTAAGGCCCTTCACGGGCCGTGAAAAAAGTCAAAGGGCGTCCTGATAACACCTAACAGGGTGTTCAATTAGCTGGTGCCAAAAACAATTAATGATATTTAGGTTAAATAGTTAATATGAGATATCTTAAAATTTAGAGTAAATTACAAATTATGTCATTTATTAATATATAAAATTACATGGTATGTCCTTTAGTTTTAATAATTACATACCATGTTCTTTTATTAAAAGATTTGCACACATATTGTCATTTACACTAACTATCATCTAAATGTACAGTTAACTCAGTTATGTGTCCCTCACATGAGGGTATTTTTATCATTTTTTTCACGTCTAATATATTAAAAAAATTAAAAATTTTAAATGAAAAAAGAAAATTAAAAGATATCGGACCGTTCGGTAAGTCGGTGAAACTAGTTACTCTCGGTGCGTGTTCATTCGACTAATCGTCAAAACTTTTAATGATAACCTTCAATAACATTTAATAAAGTAAGAAGTTTAAGTCACAAATCATTTACAAGGTCACAAAATCAACAATAAACATAAAAAATACACGTAAATACTTTATAAAGTACTCATACCAACAAATAAGAAAAATCAATAAGAAACACAAAGTGAAGATTATATGTGATTTTTTGAATTACTTATATAATTGCAAAAGCAAGAAAATAAACTATGAGTCGTTCGATAGTCACACAGTAACATAAGCCAGAAATTTAAAGAGCAAAGAAATATAAAAAATAAATTAGAGATTTTAATCTTACCATTATTGTTTGTTCGAGTTCAAGGGTTTTTAATGGCGAGTGAGATGTTGTAGGTGGTGAAAATAACCGGTATTAGGCTATCAAATAGAGGGGGTGATGGATTTAATGGTATTAAACGTAAGAGGAATGCGGGTTCACTGACTTACCCAACGTTCTGATATTTTTTAATTTTATTTTTCATATAAAATAATTAATTTTTTTATATGTTTAATATATTAGATGTGAAAAGAAAATGATAAAAATGCACCTTATGTGAGAGATACGTTACTGAGTTAACTGTACATTTAACTGGAAGTTAGTGTAAAGGATAATAGGTGTGCACATATTTTTAAAAAAAGACATTTGATGTAATTATTAAAATTAAAGGACATAACATGTAATTTTGTGTATTAATAAAGGATACAATTTGTAATTTACTCTAAAATTTAATAAAATAAAAAAAAGATTTTAGATTCAAGTATCATTTGTGATAAAAAAAAGAGTGTTCTAGGTTGATCTAGACGGTTTCTCGTCTCGGATGACTTTCCTTATGATGGTGATATCAGGTTCGAGATTGATGAGAATGGATTGATGTACGAATTTTCTTTCAAGGACGTGCCAACTATTGACCCAAGATTTCGTACTTGAGTAATAAAAATAATTAGGTGAGTTAATGATCTGTTAGTGATCCAATTAGCTGTAAAAAAAGGGGGAGTGGGGAACATATAATTATGCAATGCACACAAATGATATATGGCTTATTTGTAGGTGTTAATTATACTAAACTATATGTTCTTAAGCTTTATTTATGTATAAGTGGTTCAATTATAGAGTTTTGATTGTTAGACTACAAACGAAATGATATTCTTTTGATTTAAACTAAAACCAATGAGTGGATAAATTATATATTTTAAATATATATTATCAGTTAAAAATGAATATAATAAATATAAATCAACATAACTTAAATTTGAATCGAATGCTATGAATCATACTATTAAAATATAGATAACTTGTTTGATGTTGTTTGAATGCAAATGACATTAAAAGTGAAGAATTAAAAAAATGTATATTAGAGGTCCACGTGCAACATGTAGCTGGTGAGTTGAAACAAATACGAAAGGTGGCTGAGATTTAATGGTGGTTTCTTAAGAAAACCAACATGTAAATATTAGAGTGATAAAACTTTTAGGTTGAAAGTTCGAGTCTTATCTACGAATGTATTAGGCTATGTCGGTTAGTAAATCTAAAAAGAGGGACCGGGTCAGCATCAAAATGAATGGTGGTCAGCCGATTGACTCGGTTAGCAACATCATTTTTACAAAATAAACATGCTGACCGGCTGAAAATGTCTGACTGAATCAATGCGTCAGAAATTTTAACCGGATCAGAAGCAAATCAAACAGCCCCTTAAAATGATGAGAGCTGGGGGTGTTTCTTTCCTTATCCTCCCATACCTTAACATTCAACTAGTAAAATTTAACCACCTTTAAATGTGTACCAAACTATCCTAAAGGGTCTAATTGGTGGTGCCACAACCCTCTACTACCCTAGTCCATTTTTAATTAAAATTATTAGATATATGGTATTTAAAAGGTAAATGTTTTTATATCTATACTAGGGGTGATGCCCCACGCGCGTTGCGCGTTTTGAAAACGGATAAAA
The DNA here is from genome assembly GCA_024085815.1 of Flaveria linearis. Lineage (NCBI taxonomy): Eukaryota > Viridiplantae > Streptophyta > Magnoliopsida > Asterales > Asteraceae > Flaveria > Flaveria linearis. The sequence goes on from CM044008.1 coordinate 15,426,834, forward strand.
CCGTGTCCCAAATAATAGGTAACCTATACAACGAAACTCCCGAGTCTATAACCTTCAGTAAATCATAAGATTGCAATTATAATTCTTATAGGACTCGTGGGCTGTTATAAAACAAACTTTAAGAGTAAATTGTTTACATAATTATCCTATTAGAACGCATAGAAATACGTTAATAAAGTAAGTAAGAAATCAAAACATAATACTCAAAACATGAAACAATTTGCTCAGATCTGGGTTTTTGGTTACTATGGCTGCAACTCAGGTTGCGAGTGCAGCACACCACACTTGCCATCACCAAGTCTGCCACGCCAAGAAACCACCTCCACCACAGTCATCATCATAGCAAGAGGGAATAGCCATGATTAGGCCGGCGAAAACGAAGCGGCGTCAGCAGCCGATCGCCCACCACCTCCGTAACCACCACAACCAAATGAAGAAAAGAGGTGGATATCATATAAGAAGGCACGACACAGAGCCTGAGGGACGATGAAATACCGAAAATACCCCTGAGTTACTGTTCATTGCGTTGCATCTTTCATATATAAGGTAATAAACTAAGTATGAAATCAAAGCATAATACTTAAAACATGAGGTAATTTGCTCAGATCTGGGTTTTTGGTTACTATGGCTGCAACTCAGGTTGCAAGTGCAGCATACCACACTTGCCATCACTAAGTCTGCCATGCCAAGAAACCACCTCCACCACAGTCATCATCATAGCAAGAGGGAATAGCCACGATCATCAGCAAACCAGAAACAGATTTAAAGTAATCAACAAAAAATAACGGAGTTATAAGGGTCTCAAATGACGGGTCATCATCATCATTGACGGTTAGGGTAACATAAACCCACCAACAACCGAACGGCCAACACGTCGGCAGCACACCACCACCAAATGGAGAAACGAAGCGGATAACAGATACGAAGGCACAGCACGAAACCCGACAATTACTCCACACGCAAACACGTTTTAGATGTTCTTTTGAGTTTCTTATCGGTAATGCTCTTAGGTTATCATTAGCTAATAATTAACATGAAGAAACATCATGTGAAGACATACAAAGGACGTCGAAGCAAGTGGGCAAACTTCTCATCGTATGCCTGAAATCCCAAATGCATCAAGATCAACTGGTTATGAAGTTTTACAAATCATATAGAACAGAGGAAATCAGAAAACTAAAGTGTGTGGAAAATGGCTAGAACCTAGGCTAGGTCCAAATTATCATGCTCAGAGTTCCATTACATCTGTATGGGGTTGCAGGTCAAAGCCCACCATCCACCAACACTGCCAGACCAAAGTAACATTTCATCTTTCTTTTAGATAAACCCATGAACTCATCATAGGCCGATTAAGAGAACTTCCTATTTAAACCATAAGTGTCCAGGAACAAACAGTTTAGATATTTGTTGTGATCAGGCAGGTGCATACACAGAGAACTGAATGAAACCATTAAAATAAACCAAGAGCATCAACATATACTCTATATGATTTTTTCGAACATAACATCCCACAAAGAAACATTTTCGAACATAACATCCCATAAAGAAACAACAGTTGAGGGCAACAGAGACACGGAAAGAGGGCTAAATCAACAGCTACCTGGTGTATTGTTAGGCTCAGAGTTCGCAAAACAATGCGTCAACCATGGCTGCAGGGCGGGTTGCAGGCTATAACCTACCATCCTCCAACCCTATCACACATAGCCAATGTCCTCATCCAACTTTTATTCAGGTCAATGAACTCATCACAACCCATTAGAAACACTAACATTGTATCAAAAGATCAACGTGCAAAACCAAAAGGCATCCAACGCAACCTCGACTCTGGAGCATGTCTTAGGTCAGATAAAACCAAACCGAAACTCCATAGACAACAGATGCCACCACCGGCGGCAGGAGCCGCCACCATCAACAGATGCACGCGACGACGGCGCCGGGCGGTAGTGGGCAATGCCATCCGAAAACCCTAAAAGAGTAACGGAGAGATTATGAAGAGCCGACGGTACCCTGACGCCCGGCCTAGGGGAACATCGCCTGCACCGCCACCAGCACTGCCTTCTTCTTTGCATTGAACCTCAGATCTGTAAATCGTAAGGCCCATCGGACGACCACCGAGAGCACACAACGGCAAGGGCACGGTAGGGAGCCGGACCCTAGCACCGTCTACACCAACAAACGCACAAACAACCATCGGTGTTTAAAGTCGACGGCCGACCGGCGAAAACGAAACGGCGGCAACAGCCGATCGCCCACCGCCTCCGCAACCACCACTACCAAATGAAGAAAAGAGGCGGATATCACATAATAAGGCACGACACAGAGCCCGAGGAACGATAAAATACCGAAAATACCCCTGAGTTACTGTTCATGGCGTTGCGTCTTTCATTATAGGGTAATTAAAGCCTCAAACAGTAATATTACCGTTGGAATCATTTGCAATGTTCAAAAGTGGGATTAACTGATGCGGGTACATATACTTGCACCTAGGACCAGCTAAGCATATCCGCATAGGTGGCAACGGTGTAGTCATGGTACCCGTGGTACCCGTGATGTGTGAAAATATATATGTTATTTTATTAAGAATATGTTTTTCAAAACAAGTTAAAATGACAATTCCCAACTAAACTTCATACATGTGACAACAAATGTGTCAGTTGTGATATAGTAAGGTTTAGGTAATTCCGTATATCAAACCCTAGAAATGCTTTTTGCACCTTTCGTTATTAAACCACTATCGACTTCTAACCTTAATTAATTGGATTATTTAAGTAATTGTTAACAAACAATTTAACTATAACTAATTAATCTAAACACGACGAATGAATATGATCAAATATGTGAAACAACTACTTTGGTAGGAATCCAACTAACATGTAATGACTTAAGAAAATAATTTGTATGATTATCTCTAAAAGTACGTATCAAGTGTTAACTAGTTGTGTTGCTACTCACTAAGAGGACCGAAGACATGTGTGAAGCACTAGATTGGTTTATTAAATGTCTAATGGAAGATCACCTATAGGTTTTCTACCATAATGTTTTTAAGATTGTACTCTATGACCCTAATACAAATGACAACCTAATTAAATCCAATTAAATACTTTAAAACACTAACATCACAAATGTAAGACAAAACATGCTCTCGTGAAATCTAAACCTAACAAACAATGGGTATGAGGTTTTAAGCAATATTTATCAACTCTAGGTTCTAGAGAAGATAACACACTAAAAATACAATCAAAATTATAGCCAATGCTCCTTAAATTATCTCTAATCAAAGTATAAAATTAAAGACACAAAGTAATTAATTTTAACGTGCAAAATCTAATTTAGACGTCACAAAATCAATCAAGATCAAGCATACACGCTATCCAATAGTAACTAACCAAAAAATAACTTTCAAGTATAAAACAATACACATATTAATTTAGTTTTATATACATCATCATTACTCATTATCTCATGGATCTTATAAAATTCAAATATGAACCAATAAAGTGCAATATCCAATAGTAACTAGCCAAAAATAATTAAAGTGTAGAAAATGTTTATATAAAAATATATAATTTACAGTACATCAACCCGCCACCACAAGTGCCCCCACTACACTTAGTATAAATGAATTGTGAGAGTTAAATGTTTTTTTAGTCCTGACTTTTTACATCACTTTTTTCATTTCAATACTCGTGTCATTTCCGTACTCGTGTTTCATTTTTGCTATTTCAATATCCGTGTTTTTAAAAAAATTCCGGAACAACCATTCCGTCCAAATCCCTAGATAACATGGGTTACCACTGCGGGCAAAATCATCATTTCTTTTAGTAATTTGCTATTTTCGTCTATGGTTTAATATCACTTTGTCATTTCAGTATTCGTAATCAATCATATCCACGTTCATCCTTTCTTATTCTTCATCACAATCCTTTCTTCTTCTTCAACACCACTAATGATAATTTAGGTATGATTATTATCTCTATTAGATTTTAAAACTTTTAAAAACAATGGCATGCTGTTGGTTTTTGTTAATAGCCTTATAATTTATAATTAGACTTTGTAACAAGTTGTTTGTCTGGTTTGTTAGTTAGGTTTTCAATTACACTATTGCCTAACTCGTTTTCAAGATTGGTTTCATTTGCCTTTTGCACTAGTTTGTTTTGTTTTTGTTCTTACGTGGCTTTGCCTTGCGTCCACTTATGTGGCTTCTTTTTCTTCATTTCTTTTTTCAGTTTGTGACTTTGTCGTTTACCCCTTTATTTTTATTAATAATTCATTAAAACCCTTATCAAGGGCGGGAAATCAACAACGGTGAAAGACTAAGGCAATTCCCTAGGTATAATTATTAATGGTATTTATAAGTAGTCTAGAAGGAGATGGTGACAAAAAAAGATTGGTGGGTACTATGGATAAAGTTTATTTATTAACTAGCAAGTTCACACCCATGTGATGTTGTGGATAAAACGCACATTACAAAATAGAAACTTTATTTACACTAGAATATAAGACAAAATAAAAAAGCTTATTTACAACTATATTAACTTTAATAACAAGATAAAATACTGACCATATTCAAAAACAAAAGGATATCGCCACATTATAATCTAAAAGTTTTTGTACATAATATAAGGTTTAAATTCAAGTAAAAGAAAAAAAAAACATAAAAGCAAAAGTTAATTAAAATATATATTGTTAGATAGTAAAAATAAAAATAGATAAAATAGATATAATTATGTTTGGGGTAGAGTTATAGTAAAATGGCATTTAATCTAGAAAGCTAAAAAAATTTCCGAGCTTGATATGTGTGACACCTCACAAAATCAAGCAAAGAACATGGTAGGCTACTGTCACATTAGTGTGACAGTTCAGATGATACAGATAGATTTAATGAACAAAGTTTTAGAAACATTCAAGATATTCCCAAATCAGAAAGGAGACCTAAGATTCTTCTTGTTGAAAATCATGTGATGAATGAGATGGTGTGTGGCATCTGTCACCAGTAGACCGTCAAATCGATATTAAGCTTGTAAACTCATCATGGGTATTAACTAGCCTCACGTATGTCTTATAATCTGATTATTGTTTTAAACGAATTGCCTTCATGTACATGTTCCATGTGTGTAAATTAACTTTACGTATTTATTATATATATATATACGTATTGTTTTAGTTGAATTTATCGTACACGCGTTCGTGTTAATAATAAAAATAATCAGAATAATAATAATAATAATAATAATAATAATAATAATCATAATAAATAATAATAATGATAATAAAAATAATCATAATAATAATGATAATAATAATAATCATAATGATAATAATAATAATAATAATAATAACAATAATAAATAAATAAGTGCAGGGGGGTATCTTGTAATTTCTAAAACTTCAAAATAAATTTTATACATAAAATAATGAAAAATAAAACCCGAGGGACCATTTGTGTAAATTTTAAAATTACAAAACCAACCCCCGATCACCCCCGATTTTCCGGCCGCCGTCCGGCCAAAAATCCGGCGACCTCCGGCGACTTCAAAGGCCACAAAATACTCGGTTTTAAGCACCGAAAATCATACCAAATCGCTCGTGGACAAAATTCGAACCTAACACACACTTTAATCGATTGAATTATAGCTTCTAGAACCACTAATCAATCACTTTAACTTTCGGTCGAAGTGCGGCACTAAATCGAGCACTAAACACAAAAATAAACAAAAGAAATCGCATAATCAGGATCATTTTGTCGTTTCCAATCGTCCACTGAGTTCAAATTGCTATAAAAGGACACAATTATAGAAATCAATCTTCACCTCATTCTCGACCTGCAACTCGATCAACAGCCACCCTTCGACCCATATACACTGCAATTAACACAGGGCTTCCAATCCTCAACCTCATTCAAAGCTTCCTGTACAATTAATTTGAGTTCCATCATTGTTTGATTCCCTTTTCGATTTCGAAATAGCCGCGGCTTGTTCTTGATTGTTCTTAGTATCAAATCAAACCGAAACAGGTAATTAAACACACCAATCTACTCGTTTTATCATGGGGAACAAAAGCCCCATGAAATTATACATTAACAATATCAAAATCGAATTCAATTTGATCGAATTCGAATTAGGGTTTCGGTCGAATTGGGGGGGAAGAGGTTTAGTCCGCTTAAAAGAATTTGGAATCCAATATTGTCGCGGCCAAGGCCTTTGGTTCACTGGTCCCTGCGCTCTATGTCCAACAGAAGGTCCCGGGTTCGAACCCGGGCACCTGCAATTATTTTTTTTAAAGCTTTTTAAGCTCCTAAAAATTATGGAAAAATCCTTAAAAATTATAAAAATAATTTTTATAAACTTTCCTTATTTAAAATACTACATAAATATTTTCTGTAAATTTATTTCATTTAAAAACCTTAATAATCCTTATAAAATAATATATATAAATCATATAAATAACTACTTTTATAAAAATAAACATTTAATTGTGTTTAAATATGAAATAATCACGGGAATCATAGAAATTACACAACATGTAATTTCACAAATTGTTTACGAATATAATTATAAGTTATTTCTTATAAAATATATTTTAAATTAATTAAACTTAAATATATAAATCATCAAATTTATAAACCCACTCAAATATATATAACTGATTGTGGACGTCAAACCGAACCGACTCGAATTCAATCAAACATATCAATTCGCGCTGAACATGTTTTAAAGGCTTAGTTATAATCATTAATAGGTATTGATCGTGTTTGATCGTGTATTGCTATTCTGTGAAGTCTTTGTGCATTACATCAATTCAAGGTGAGTTTCGTGGCCCCTTTTTATGTTTATACAAGTTTTTATTGTTTTCAATCAATGGGGGAAAAGTATGCTCACCCGTTTTCAATGCTGTACACTGTATATTCTGTTTTCATACTTGGAATCAATGTGATACTGTTTTGCATGCATACATGGTGTTATTCTATGATTCTTACAACCATTAATTCCGGGTTAGGAACCAACGGATAGGTATTGGTAGTACTACTGGGTTGACACCCCCACCCTTCGACGATTGGTTAACTTGCGAGTTACCAACACAGCTGCCAGCAATCCGGCCAAGGGTGAATATATTCCGTCAAACTTATATGCATAACGTCATTAGGGTTTGGTTGTATTAAACACATGTTATGTGGTTTGTGCTTACAGTATGATTCCATATCAAATTCTATACAGCATCAATTACATGTTTTCAATTTAAACATGCGGAACTCACCAACATTATGTGTTGACATTTTTGAGCATATCTTTTCAGGTGAACATAATCAAAGGGGATAGCTAGAGTTGATGCCTTAGCCGAGACCCTCAGGATTTCAATAAGTTTTGCATTAGTCATGTATATCATTTGTTTCATTTGTGAACTGTGTGTAATTTAGATTTGGAAATTAATAAGACTATGATAGTCGTGGAACTGACTAACCACGACACAAGTCACCATTGTGTCGGGCGACGTCATGACACGAGGATTTTGCATATAACATGTCTCTGTAATTATACCAAGTGTTATGACGATCCCGTCCGTCGCATCCTCGTGTTTCCGCTATAAGCGAGGTGTGACAGATTGGTATCAGAGCCAGGTTATAGAGAATTAGGTGGAGAATTCGACCTAGACTATAACCTAAGAACCTTCATATAGAATGCATGCTAGGGACTGTGTGCATTTGATTTACCTAAATGTCTTTCATGATTTGTGTGACACATAGATACCTATATTCTGGATTCCTGGCATAAGGCCTTCGGGCTAAGGCAAGCGTATTCGTATAAATCTCATTGCGAGACCCGTTACGCTACCTGGGGATTTCTGGGATGAGTGATAAACTATGGTCAATACACAAAACTACAAGACAAATTGGTTAAGTATATTAAATCTGTGAATTTAATATACAAGTATGTTCCTACATACTTAATTTTATACATATACACGTGCAATGTTGTTAGGACCGGATCGGACCGGCCGGTCCGACCGGTCGAACCGGGAATCGGAGGCCTGTCCGGTCCGGTCGATATAGGTTCGTTTTGGAGCTTTGAACCGGCCGGTTCGAACCGAGTCGGCGGTTGGACCGGCCGACCGGTTCGGGTCCGACCGGATTTTGATTTTTTTTTTTTTTTTTTTTTTTTTTTTGATTTTAGTGGGTAAAAACGGGGTGTTAAACCATAAATTAGTACTTTGTATATACAAATATAGTTAAGTTTTATATAACTATAAAATATATGTAAAATCATATATAAATTACTTATATTTAATTACATATATAAATATAATTAAAATATAGTTAAATCCGGTCCATCCGGTCCGACCGGTCCGACCGGTCCGACCACCAAACCAGTAAGCCGTCCGGTTCGACGTCCGATCCGGTTCTGAGAACATTGTACACGTGTTATGTGAACATCCCGAGGAAGACATTAATACTCTTAGTCTTTCTCCGTGGGATACTTTGATACTAGAACTTTACGCTTGTATGCGTACAACATCAATAGGGAACTTCGGTGATCATGCGTGGCGTCGATTTCGGATATTGAATCCGACCCTATCATAGTTATGGCTAGAATCCTATGCAGTTATCATTAAACATATTGTGCTTATGTGCTTATCTGCGATTACATGCTACAATTGGAATACTGGCTCATGGACAAGAGGACATTACATTATTTGTGCTTGCTAAATCTAAATAATACTATGATGTTAACTTGGGGTAAGTGAAGCTAAGGGTGATCATGCAAGGTAGATTACCATTACGGGTGCACACGTAATTGTAATTCGCCATGCATGAGAAGTCTGGCTAACATTACCATGAGGTAATGATCATGAGTATTACGCGTTTCTATTCTATACCCTAGGGTGCTTGGGTCATAATGCTAGTAAGTCCTTGTTGAAGGCAATCAAACATTATCATATACTCAAGTCCTGTCCTACTTAAAGCCTTTATAGTATTTCCAATCATGATAATTGACCTTAATCTTTATTGGACATTCTTCTACTTAGCATTTCAGTAACTATTGATTAATGCTTAGAATGAATGAGGAATACATGAATGTAGAGGAGTAATGATACTCTCTACCCACACAAAACGTTATTATTTGAGTAGATGCTAAGGAAAATTAATATGTTATGTAACTAGTTCAAGTATTATTCAAGGTATATCGTGGATGTGGTGGGAACGCTGCGGGGAACCCTATATATAAGCATCACCGGTATACTAAGAATATGCTTAACCTGGGCTACATAATGATCTTGATGGACCGAAGCATAGGTTATTATGAATTATTGAGTGAAATCATGCGGTGACTAAAATTTCCATCTTTCTGTAGTAACAAGATGGCACCTAAAAGAGTCACACGCAAAACCAGCCAAGAAGCTGAAGCCCCACAAAATAGGAGAAGGGGTAGACCATCAAGAGCTAGTGGTGCTCCAGCCGACAATAATCAGGAAACTGGCAATCCTGATATAGCTGCTATGATTGCTCAGCAGCTAGCTGCGTTAGTTCCTACTATTGCGACGCAAGTAAGCGACTCCCTGCTGAATCAACCTCTCCACGGGGATCATAACACCAACGGCTAACATAACCAAGGGGTAGTGGATGATATTGGCATTGGTGGAATAAATGGAAACGAAACTGGCTTCAACCATACCAAACGGGGATGCGCATATAAGAGTTTGTGGCTTGCGAACCCCACGAATTCGATGGGAAAGGCGGAGCAATAGCCCTGACTAGATGGCTTGAGAAAATGGAGGCTGTGATCGACATCAGTGAATGCCTCGACAGCAAGCGGATCAAGTATGTTACGTGCTTACTACAGGGCAGAGCACTAACCTGGTGGAACACCCAGGTTCAAGCTAGGGGAAGGGAATCTGCGATACAGATGACCTGGGATGATTCAAAGTCTTGATTACCGAGGAATACTGCCCCCTCAACGAGATGCAGAAGCTTGAGCATGAGTTCTGGAATCATGCTATGGTAGGGGCAGGGCACGCAGCTTATACTGACCGATTCCACGAACTGGCTAGACTAGTTCCACACCTAGTCACTCCGGAATCCAAGAGGATAGAAAGATACATTTGGGACTCGCGCCTCAAATCCGAGTGATGGTAACTGCAGCTGCTCCTCCTACAATCCAGAGCGCTATTCTGAAAGCGGGCGCTCTCACTGACGAGATGATAAGAACAGGAGTACTGGGTAGGGGAGCGGAGAAAAGGAAAGAGACTGGGGAAACAAGTCGGTCTGGTACTGGAAAGTTTAATAAGAGGGCCAAAACGACCAGAAACTTTGTGGCCGTGACCCAAGAAAAGAAGGATTACACGGGACCGTACCCCAAGTGCAACAAGTGTAATTGGCATCATTCCCCAGCAAGGCCGTGTCGGGAATGCACAAACTGTAGGCGCTTGGGTCATTGGGCGAAGGATTGTAGGATTGCGCCAAACCTGGTAATGCCCATCAATGCGGTTAACCCCGCCGGGAACGCCAAGGCATGCTATGAATGCGGGGGTCTTGATCACTTCCGAAACAAGTGTCCCCGAATGAACAGAGCACCCGGTCAACAAGGCAACAACCAGCAGCAATTGCTGGCTATAACTGGTAATCCAGCCCAGGGAAATCAAGGAAATGCTGCAAGAGGACGTGCCTTTGTCATTGGAGCTAATGATGCCCGTTAAGATCCCAATGTCGTCACGGGTACGTATCTTCTTAACGACCACTTCGCATCTATATTGTTTGATACGGGAGCAGATAACAGCTTCATATCTTCTGATTTTGCACACATGCTTGACTTGAAACTGAGTAGGCTAGAAACTAGCTTTTCCGTAGAAATGGCCAACGGTAGATTCGTACCAGCAGATAAGATCATTAAACAGTGCTCTATAATATTAGAAGACCATGCTTTCTACATAGACTTAATACCTTTCGAGCTAGGGAGCTTTGACGTAATCGTGGGAATGGATTGGTTGTCAAAGCACGGAGCCGAGATCGTTTGTCGGGAGAAAGTAGTACGAATCCCCATGCCTAATGGAGAGGTACTCAAGATTCAAGGAGAACGACCAGGAAGAACTCTGAATCTTATTTCCTGCATGAAGACGCGACGATGTCTACAGAAGCAGTGCTATGCACTCCTGGCTCATGTTGTAGAAAAGAAGAAAGAAGGCATCAAGTTGGCAGATATTCCTGTGGTGTGAGATTATCCGGAAGTATTTCCTGATGATTTGTCGGGTTTACCTCCTCTACGTCAGGTGGAATTTCGTATCGAGTTGGTTCCTGGAGCTACGCCGGTAGCAAAAGCACCATATCGGTTAGCACCATCTGAAATGCAAGAATTATCCAGCCAACTACAAGAGCTATTGGAGAAGGGATTCATTCGGCCGAGTCATTCACCGTGGGGAGCACCGGTTCTATTTGTCAAGAAGAAAGACGGGTCATTTCGTATGTGTATCGATTATCGCGAGCTGAACAAGTTGACTGTGAAGAATCGATACCCTCTTCCAAGAATTGATGATTTGTTTGATCAATTACAAGGAGCTTCATATTTCTCCAAGATTGATCTTCGTTCTGGATATCATCAACTGAGAGTTTTCGAAGATGATATACCGAAGACAGCGTTCAGGACTCATTATGGGCACTATGAGTTCTTAGTCATGCCATTCGGACTGACTAATGCACCAGCTGTGTTCATGGATCTGATGAATCGGGTGTGCAAACCATACTTGGATAAGTTCGTGATCGTGTTCATAGACGATATACTTATCTATTCTCGTTCGAAAGAAGATCACGAGAAACACCTTCGAGCAATTCTTGAACTATTGCGGGAAGAGAAACTTTTCGCTAAATTCTCGAAGTGTGAATTCTGGCTCCAAGAAGTGAAGTTTTTGGGCCATGTGGTTAACAAAGATGGAATTCACGTGGACCCCGGCAAAATGGAAGTTGTGAAGAAATGGGATACACCCCAAACGCCATCAGAAATCCAACAATTTTTAGGATTGGCCGGGTATTATTGACGGTTTATTGCGAACTTTTCAAAAATCGCACAACCGTTGACCATGCTAACCCAGAAGGACAAGAAGTTTGATTGGGGACATGCACAAGAACAAGCTTTCCAGACGTTAAAGGAAAAACTGTGCAATGCTCCAATACTATCCCTTCCGGACGAAACTGATGACTTCGTCGTGTATTGCGATGCTTCGCATCAGGGATAGGGATGTGTGTTAATGCCAAGAGATAAGGTGATTACTTACGCCTCACGACAACTAAAGATGCACGAAAAGAACTACATGACTCATGATTTGGAGTTGGGCGCTGTAGTTTTTGCACTGAAGATATGGAGGCACTATCTGTATGGAACCAAATGCATCATCTACACTGATCATAAGAGCCTTCAACACATCCTGAATCAAAAAGAGCTTAACATGCGACAATGACGTTGGGTAGAACTACTTAGTGACTACGATTGCGAAATCTGGTATCATCCGGGGAAAGCAAATGTGGTGGTTGACGCCCTCAGTCGTAAAGAACGCGTAAAACCACTACGTGTTAGAGCTTTGGGATTGACTATACAAACAAACTTGAAAGCTCAAATTCAAAGCGCGCAAAGTGAGGCTCTAAAAGAAGAAAACCTTGCAGGAGAAGAATTCCGAGGGTTGGATAAACAAATGAATCGCAAGGATGACGGCGTACACTATTCATTGATCGCATATGGGTTCCCAAATGGGGAGGTGTACGTACACTAGTCTTGGATGAAGCACACAGGACTCGATATTCTGTACATCCTGGTGCAGACAAGATGTACCACGATCTGAAGGATCTGTACTGGTGGCCGGGTATGAAGAAAGACATTGCTCTATATGTGAGCAAATGCTTGACGTGTTCCAAGGTAAAAGCTGAACATCAGAAGCCATTGGGATTATTGCAACAAGCCGAAATTCCAGAGTGGAAATGGGAGAACATCACCATGGATTTCATTACCAAACTCCCGAGAACGCCAAGCGGGCACGACTCGATATGGGTCGTAGTGGATCGACTGACAAAATCTGCTCACTTCTTGCCTATCCGAGAAGATTATAAAATGGATAAGCTAGAAAGATTGTACATCAAGGAGGTCGTGACACGGCATGGGGTGCCGGTGTCAATCATATCTGACCGAGACAGTTGATTTACTTCACGCTTTTGGTAGACGTTGCAAAAAGCGATGGCACTCGATTAGACATGAGTACAGCCTATCACCCCCAGACAGACGGCCAAAGTGAACGCACAATACAGACGCTTGAGGACATGCTACGGGCATGTGTCATTGATTTTGGTGGCAGTTGGGGTACTCATCTACCGTTGATAGAGTTTTCCTACAATAACAGCTACCATACTAGTATTGGGTGTGCACCATTCGAAGCGTTGTATGGCCGAAAATGTAGGTCACCTGTATGTTGGGCTGAGATTGGCGAGAGTCAGCTAACAGGTCCTGAAATCATACAAGAAACAACTGATAAGATTTTCCTAATCAAAGACAGACTTAAAGCTGCTCGAGATCGCCAAAAGAGCTATGCCGACAACCGTCAAAAGCCACTAGAATTTAATGTTGGTGATCGAGTGTTACTTAAGGTCTCTCCTTGGAAAGGGATCATTCGGTTTGGAAAGAGGGGGAAATTAGCCCCGAGATACATTGGACCATTCGAAATCACAGAAAGAATAGGTCCAGTGGCATATCGATTAAGGTTGCCACAAGAGCTTGGCAGTGTGCATGATACTTTCCATGTATCGAATCTCAAGAAGTGTTTAGCTGACGAATCACTTCACGTGCCTATTGAAGACATCAAGATTGATCAAAGTCTCCATTTTGTGGAAGAACCTATTGAGGTCGTGGACCGAAAGGTCAAGAAGTTGAGACGCAGTAAGATACCTATTGTTCGTGTGAGGTGGGATTCCAAACGAGGTCCAGAGTTTACATGGGAACGAGAGGATCAGATGAGACTCAAATATCCTCATCTATTCGAGAATGACACTCTTGGACCTAGCACCAGTTGAATTTCGGGACGAAATTCCCTCAACTGGGGGATACTGTGACACCTCACAAAATCAAGCAAAGAACATGGTAGTCTACTGTCACATTAGTGTGACAGTTCAGATGATACAGATGGATTTAATGAACAAAGTTTTAGAAATATTCAAGATATTCCCAAATCAGAAAGGAAACCTAAGATTCTTCTTGTTGAAAATCATGTGATGAATGAGATAGTATGTGGCATCTGTCACCAGTAAACCGTCAAATCGATATTAAGCTTGTAAACTCATCATGGGTATTAACTAGCGTCACGTATGTCTTATAATCTGATTATTGTTTTAAACGAATTGCCTTCATGTACATGTTCCATGTGTGTAAATTAACTTTACGTATTTATTATATATATACGTATTGTTTTAGTTGAATTTACCGTACACGCGTTCGTGTTAATAATAAAAAATAATCAGAATAATAATAATAATAATAATAATAATAATAATAAATAATCAAATAATAATAATAATGATAATAAAAATAATCATAATAATAATGATAATAATAATAATCATAATGATAATAATAATAATAATAATAATAACAATAATAAATAAATAAGTGCAGGGGGGTATCTTGTAATTTCTAAAACTTCAAAAGAAATTTTATACATAAAATAATGAAAATAAAACCCGAGGGACCATTTGTGTAAATTTTAAAATTACAAAACCAACCCCCGATCACCCCCGATTTTCCGGCCGCGTCCGGCCAAAAATCCGGCGACTTCCGGCGACTTCAAAGGCCACAAAATACTCGGTTTTAAGCACCGGAAATCATACCAAATCACTCGTGGACAAAATTCGAACCTAACACACACTTTAATCGATTGAATTATAGCTTCTAGAACCACTAATCTATCACTTTAACTTTCGGTCGAAGTGCGGCACTAAATCGAGCACTAAACACAAAAATAAACAAAAGAAATCGCATAATCAGGATCATTTTATCATTTCCAATCGTCCACTGAGTTCAAATTGCTATAAAAGGACACAATTATAGAAATCAATCTTCACCCTCATTCTCGACCTGCAACTCGATCAACAGCCACCCTTCGACCCATATACACTGCAATTAACATAGGGCTTCCAATCCTCAACCTCATTCAAAGCTTCCTGTACAATTAATTTGAGTTCCATCATTGTTTGATTCCCTTTTCGATTTCGAAATAGCCGCGGCTTGTTCTTGATTGTTCTTAGTATCAAATCAAACCGAAACAGGTAATTAATTACACCAATCTACTCGTTTTATCACGGGGAACAAAAGCCCCATGAAATTATACATTAACAGTATCAAAATCAAATTCAATTGATCGAATTCGAATTAGGGTTTCGGTTGAATTGGGGGGGAAGAGGTTTAGTCTACTTAAAAGAATTTGGAATCCAACATTGTCGCGGCCAAGGCCTTTGGTTCACTGTTCCCTGCGCTCTATGTCCAACAGAAGGTCTCGGGTTCGAACCCGGGCACCAGCAATTATTTTTTTTAAAGCTTTTTAAGCTCCTAAAAATTATGGAAAAATCCTTAAAAATTATAAAAATAATTTTATAAACTTTCCTTATTTAAAATACTACATAAATATTTTCTGTAAATTTATTTCATTTAAAAACCTTAATAATCCTTATAAAATAATATATATAAATTGTTGGACCAAAAGAACCAATGAGCCAAGATCAGGAAAACCTCTAAGTTCCACATGACATCACAACAACTGCTGAAGACTCCCATCAACTGTTCTGACAAAGTCTGAAGAATCAACAGCTGAAGTTCAAAGAACTGAAGTACAACAGCTGAAGATCCCAAAGTACTGAAGATAAGTACTGAAGTCTAAAGTACTGATAAACACAAGTACTGAAGATTTCAAGTACTGAAGACAAGTGCTGAAGATCAAAGTCTGAAGAACTGAAGAACTGATGAACAACTGTTAATGCACAAAGTCTGAAGACAACGACTGAAGACATCAGCTGATAACAATTACTGAAGTCATCAGCTGATGAATCATCTGAAGACCAAAGTCTGAAGACCAAAGTGCTGAAGTTTCAGAGTTTGTCACAACAGCTGAAGAAGTCTTCTTCAGTTGTTGTGATGGTTTATTTTCTTTTCAGTAGTTTTATGTTTTTCATTTCAGTAGTTTGTACAACAGCTGAAGAGTTTGTTCTTCAGCTGTTATAGTTCAGTAGTTGTAAACGACTGAAGAGTTTGTTCTTCAGTCGTTGTAGCTTTTCAGTAGTTTCCTTTTCAGTACTTGTAATAGGTAGAACACTTAGGAAATTTTATAAGAAGATGTCTGCTGTTGTGACATCTTCAGTAGTTGTGTTCTATCAGTAGTTAGTTAAATAATTGTTTAATGTTAGTGGAATCTGACAACAGTATGGGTCATTTGCCTATAAAGGGCAGTGACCTGAATGTATTCCACACCGAAACATGTGAAATAAACGAATATTATTCCTTTCAAGGCAGAATTATTCTCTCTCTACATTTGGTTTGCATGCAATATTCCTTATGTTCTTGCTTTAATTGCTAATATTCATGCTAAATCCGCTGCGAATATAATCTAATTGATCAAACTAGAGGCTGAGATCCTAACAAATGGTATCAGAGCAGGTTAATCATTGATCGATTTCACTATTGATCATTTGAAATTGCTCTTTTGATCTCTAAGTTTGATCGAATTAGCAATTTGCAAGAATTAGCTGTAGAGAGAGAGATTCTGCTGTTTCTGGCCAAAACTTGAGGTTCTCTGGTGGTTTTGAGCTATATTTGTTTTGTTTAAACTTAAGTTTGACTAAAAACTGAGATGACTACACCAACAAGCGATCCTCACAATACTGGTTCTTCAACCAAGCCACCGATGCTTGTGAGAAATGAGTATAACATATGGCAAAGACGTATGCTTCACCACTTGTCTGTCAACAGTGCTGGTTGTTGGAAGTCAGTAGTGCATGGACCATACAAGCCTATGGTGAGCGTCCCTGAATCTAATGAACAGGTTCCAAAGAAACCTGAACAATATTCGGATGAAGATCTAAAGCTGTTCGAGATTGATGCTAGAGCCCATGGAATTTTAGCCATGGCTATTCCAAATGAGATTTACTCAGGGCTCTTGCATCATGAGACTGCTCATGACCTATGGGTTGCTCTAAAGGAACAATTTGGAGGAACTGATTCGGTCTTAGCAAACAATAGGGAAATCCTCGCCCAACAATATGAGACATTCTCATATAGAAAGGGTGAGACTCTGACCCAGCAGTTTGAGCGGTTCTCTTGTTTGATTTCTGAGCTGAAGATGGTCAAACAAGAGTACTCCAACAGCCAGATGAACAACAGGTTCCTCAGATCGCTGCCTGAGAGATGGGACACTTATACCATTGTCCTACGCTCCAGTGCAAATCTGGAAACTCTATCTCTCACCCAACTTCATGGGAAACTGCTCACTTTTGAGAGAGAAATAGAGCAAAAGAGGAAGTTGTCCACCTCTGGCAAGCTCGCTGATGACTTTGTTCAAGGAAATGCTGCCTTGATAAGTCAGGAGTCAGAATATGCTTCATCAGAAAGTTCTTATGATGATCATATTGATTTCTCTACCAACTCAGAACAAGCTTTTGTTGGTGTAGGTAGTAGTCAGGAGGCAGCAGTGATAACTGGTGCTTCTTGATGGAGGATTTGAAGGGCATTCCAGATGATGATCTGGAAGAGATGGATATTTTGAGCCAAATGGCAATGATCAATATCAGATCTTAAAAGTTCTACAAAAGAACTGGTAGGAAGTTCCCTGGTCTCTCTGGCAAAACCAAAGTTGGTTTTGACAAGAGCAAGTTGAGGTGTCACAAGTGCCAAAGGCTTGGACACTTTGCTAGAGAGTGTAGATCATCTGGATCTAACTCCTCTGCACCCTTTGTGACTTTTTCAAGCAATAGCTCACAGCACAGAGGGCAACCTTCCTCCAGTTCTGGTCATCCATCACAAGCACAGGCATCACCTGCTTATTTTGTGCCTCAGGGGTATATGCCATACTCATACCCCTGCTACTATATGCCTCAGCCCAGTCAAACTCAAGCACCTTCGGCTCAACCACCACAGGCTCTTCTTGAGCCTCAATCTTCCCCATCTCATCATCAAACACAACCTCAACAACACAGCTTCTTCACCCCAGGAGTTGTTGACTGGAGTAGTCTACCAGATGATCTATTTGGTCAGGAACAACTACTCCAAGGTGCTGGTCAACATGGTGGTGATAGTACTTTTGGAAATCTTGCTCTGATGGCCCTTGAGTCTGCTGAGGGGTCATCATCCAATGCCTCATCACAGGTATCATCTGAGGCCAAAGCCAAGCTTTGTTCTGAATCATGCATAGCAGCATTTGCTTCTATTAGAGAGGCAAATGTAGCTTTAATAGATAAAAATCTTGAGCTAGAGCACACTATTTCCAAAAGAAAAGCTGATTTTGAGGTTGTACTACAAGAGAAAAATGATGAGATTTACAAGCTTAAATGCCAAATCAAAGATGGTAAAGCTAGGGAAGACGTACTTCTAGAGAAGTACAGAGACCTCAAGGAAACTCTTGCAAACACCCAAGTAGAGTGTGATCGATGGGTGCAATCATGCAAGGGTTTTGAAATGCTTCTTAAGAAGCAATCAGCTTCTAATGTGAAGTTTGGATTGGTTATAATCACACTGCTCCTCCTACAGATTTCACTTCAAGAGCAGAAGTTGAATCTGATGGAGAGAGCAATAACCAATCCTTCTCATCATGTGACCTACTATCTTTTGATTCAGCATCATCAGAGATAGAAGTCAGCAACCAATCAGCAGATGCTACAAGAGCTGAAGGTTCAAATGCTGACTGTCACATGATCAAAAAGTTGATCAACTCAGGTGTTGTCTCTAGAAGTACTGAAAGTACTAGAGAGCAAGTGATAACACTTGAAGTTCAAACCTCAACTACTGCCAGCACTGAAGAGAAGAAAACTGACAGTAGAAAAGGTTTGAAGACAACTAAAGAAGAGGTCAGGAAAGCAGGTACTAAAGGGAAGAAAACTGCTAGTACTGATAACAAACAGCTGAAGAACAAGTCTTCAGCAGTTTCATCTTCTTTGGTTGATGATCAACACAAGATGAAGAAGAAGCCATGTGAGATATGTGGCTTGTTCAATCATCTTACTGATGATTGCTGGTACAAAAGGGGTTCCAAACTCAAACAACAGGAGGAAATTAAAGAGCAAATAAAGAAAATGAAAATGAGTTTGAAACCAAGTTTGTACTAGCAACATCAAAGCCTGAAATTCCTAAGCCCAAAGCTAAATCTAAAAAGAAAGTAGGGAATACTCAGGCCACAGCTGAGGTTGCTCAGAAAAAGATGGTACAACATAGGAATCCATCATCAGCAAACTCCAGTGTGTCTGAAGAGCTGAAAGCTTTATCACAAAGTCAGACACAACTGGTGATGATGGTTCAGCATCTAATGGGAAGAGTCAACCATTTAGATGCTCCTGTGTTGAAACCATAGAAAAGGAAGTCCAAGCCAAAGGGTTCCTCTTCTACACCATCTTCTTCACCTCAGGCTGTTACACATAACACACCTGTTAGTGCTGCACCTATAGTTGAGAACAGACCCAAAACCAAACAGGTTTGGGTCTCTAAAACTAACTAACATGTGGTTATGATTGCAGGGTTCTTCAACATGCCAAAAGAGCATCTGGTATGTAGACAGTGGAGGATCTATGCACATGACAGGAAGCATCTCCCTTCTTAATGACTACTCTCAAGGAAAGAAGGGATTTGTCTCCTTTGGCAATGATGCTAAGGGTTACATCATCGGAAAAGGCTTTGTTTCCAATGGGGAAATAAGGTTTGATGATGTTAACCATGTGGAGAATCTCAAGTACAACCTCTTGAGTGTCAGTCAAATGTGTGATAAAGGCCATATTGCCCTTTTCACAAGCCAGAACTGTCGTAATCTGTCATCCAAAGTTCTAAATTTGATTGACAAGGTGTTGGATGAATACACTCTCCTGAAGGCCAACAGGACAGGAAGAGTGTATGCCTTAGATCTTTCCAAAAAGATAGATCTAAAAGGCCATCCTTGCCTATTCTCCAAGGCATCTTCTCAAGAATCTACTCTATGGCATAGAAGGCTGGGGCATGTTAATTTCAAGAACATGAATCAGTTGATAAGCCATGGTTTAGTAAGAGGATTGCCTTGAAGGAGTTCAAGTGTGAAGACAACTGCACTGCTTGCTTAAAAGGAAAACACACAAAGTTTCATTCCCTTCAATAGAAGAACCAAAGTCCACTGCCTGCTTGCAGCTCCTGCACATGGATCTCTTTGGTCCTGTCAGAGTGATGAGCATGGCAAAGAAGAAATACTGCCTGGTAATTGTGGATGATTATTCCAGGTATGTATGGACTTTCTTCTTGCACTCTAAGGATGAAGCAGCCAAGACTATCATGAACTTTGTGTTATTTGTAGAAAAGCAGTATTCCCTACAGGTCAAGTGTGTGAGGAGTGACAATGGAACAGAATTTAGAAACCACACACTTGATGACTTCTACCTGTCCAAGGGAATTAAGAGGCAGTTTAGTATTCCTAGAACTCCTGAGCAGAATGGAGTGGTGGAGAGAAAGAACAGGACTCTCATTGAAGCTGCAAGGTCAATGCTGGCTGACTCAGGATTGCCACTGACCTTTTGGGCTGAAGCTGTCAATACAGCTTGCTATGTACAAAATAGAACTTTAGTGAATAAGAGGTTGATGAAGACTCCTTATGAAATTCTTCATCATTTGGCTCCTCTAATTTCATTCTTTAGAGCCTTTGGGTGTCCATGTTTTATTCTTAACACTAGCAACCCACTCCAGAAATTTGCTAGTAAGGTGGATGCAGGGTATTTTGTTGGTTATTCATCAACTTACAAGGCATACAGAGTCTTCAACTGTAGGACAAAAGTGGTTGAAGAAACTCTGCATGTTAAGTTCAATGAATCTCCAAAGGACAAGATTCCACAAAACCCTGTGGAGTTGTTTGATTGGACATACTGCAATATGTTCCTTATCAACCTCCAGCTGTTGAGCCTGTCAACAGTTGTCCACCTGGTGGTACTGATGATGATGTAGTCAGTACTCACCTCTTCAGGT
Organism: Flaveria linearis; assembly: GCA_024085815.1. Classification (NCBI taxonomy): domain Eukaryota; kingdom Viridiplantae; phylum Streptophyta; class Magnoliopsida; order Asterales; family Asteraceae; genus Flaveria; species Flaveria linearis. The sequence goes on from CM044008.1 coordinate 15,448,028, forward strand.
TTAGTGACAACCTGCCTGAGTTCACTAAACCTGATGCTCCTATAGCTTCAGCTGCCCCATCCACAACAAATGCTGATGAGATTTCTGCAAGCTCTACTTCATTTGAGCTGCCATCTCCTACATGGTTTCAAGAATCTCCATCACCATTTGTTGCTGCTGAAAGTCCTACAACACTTGCACTGACATTATAGTCTATCAAGAGCTGAGGAATCACCCCACATCTCAAATCATTGGTGATATCAATGCTGGAGTTTCAACCAGGAGTCAATTGTCCAATTTCTGCTTCTATGCTCTCTTCATCAGTCAGCAAGAGCCAAAGAACTATCATGTTGCTTTAAGAGACAATGGATGGGTTGAAGCAATGCAGCTTGAGCTTCTTCAGTTCAAGAAACAGCAAGTGTGGGAGCTTGTTCCTTTACCCCAATGGAAGTGTGCAATAGGCACCAAATGGGTATTCAGGAACAAAACAGATGATAAGGGCCAAATTGTCAAGAACAAGGCCAGGCTGGTTGTCCAAGGATTTGCACAAGAGGAAGGCATCGATTATGATGAGACCTTTGCTCCTGTGGCAAGACTGGAAGCAATCAGACTGTTCTTAGCTTATGCTGCCTTTCACAGTCTTAAGGTTTATCAAATGGATGTCAAAAGTGCCTTCTTATATGGAAAAATAAAAGAAGAAGTTTATGTGTGTCAACCACCAGGCTTTGAGGACAACAAACATCCTGATTGGGTGTACAAGCTTGATAAGGCTCTTTATGGGCTGAAGCAAGCTCCTAGAGCTTGGTATGAGACACTCTCAACTTTTCTTTTAGAGAATAGTTCACTAGAGGCACCATTGATAAAACCTTATTCATCAAGACTGTGGGACAACATAAGCTCCTTGTTCAAATTTATGTAGATGACATCATCTTTGCATCCTCTGATCTAAAGTTGTGTGATGAATTTACAATGCTCATGAAGCAAAAGTTTGAAATGAGTGCTATGGGGGAATTACAGTTCTTTCTAGGTTTGCAAATCAAACAAAGGGATGATGGAATTTTCATCCATCAGTCCAAATACACCAAAGAGTTGTTGAATAAGTTTGATTTACAAACCTGTAAGCCCTGTTCTACTCCCATGAGCAGCATCACACAACTAGATGTAGATCAGAAAGGTAAAGCGGTTGATGAAACCCTTTACAGATGTATGATTGGGTCCCTGATGTACCTTACAGCTTCTAGACCAGACATCATGTTTGCAACATGTGTTTGTGCTAGATTTCAGGCTGCACCTAAAGAATCCTATTTGATTGCAGTCAAAAGGATCTTTAGATATCTGCAAGGTACCCAATCACTAGGTCTTTGTTATTCAACTGGACATTCTTGCAAATTAGTTGCTTTCTCTGATAGTGACTATGCAGGATGCAAAGTCACCAGAAAATCCACTTCTGGTGGTTGCCAATTCCTAGGCAATTGTTTAGTGTCTTGGCAGAGTAAGAAACAAACATCAATTGCTACATCCACTGCTGAAGCCGAGTACATTGCTGCTGCAAGTTGTACATCTCAGATACTCTGGCTTCAGAACCAACTCTTGGATTATGGCATTACAGAGACTAAGACTCCATTATTAATGGATAGTGCTTCAGCTCTTTGCATTGTCAAAAATCCAGTCCAGCACTCTAGGACCAAACATATAGAGATCAGACATCATTTTATTAGGGATTGCTATGAAAAAGGTCTGATTGATCCAAAGTTTGTGCCTAGTGCTGATGAGCTTGCAGATATATTTACTAAGCCTTTAGATAGTGCCACATTTCAAAACTTGGTACTAAGGCTTGGTATGTTGCAGCTCGAATAATTTGACCAATACTGATGCTCTCAGTTCACAAGTACTGATGAGCATTAGTATGCAAAGGTCAAATATAAGTACTGATGAGTAATTCAGTCTTCAGCATTTTCACAACTACTGAAGACTAAAAGGCTTCAAAGTACTGATGTACATTATTTGTTGAAAACAACTGATGTAGTGAGGTGGATTACATTTACTGATGTATCATTTTCAAACAAATAAGTACTGAAGAACAAATTTTGTTCACAAGTACTGAAGACAAATTTGTTCACCAGCTCTGGAGTATTTCATCAGCACTTGTGAACATCTGATCACAAGAGCTGAAGGCATAAATACTCACAAGAGCTGAAGGGTCAATGAAACATCTGAAAGTCAGCCAAAGAGTTGTTGAGTAAATGTGGAGGTCAGCATGAAACAACTGATTTGACGGAAACAACTGATGAGTAATTTACTCTTCAGCTGATGCCAACAGCTGCTGTTTCATACCCAAACAACTGAAGGACAAAACCATGTCTTCAGTAGTTTCACAACTACTGATGACTAACACCAAGTCCTCAGTTGTTTACAACAATTGAAGCAATACCATGTCTTCAGTAGTTCACAACTACTGATATCAGTAGTTCACAACTACTGAAGGCTAACACCAAGTCTTCAGTTGTTACAACGTCTGAAGACGAAAACTAGGCCTTCAGTAGTTTATAACTACTGAAGACTAATAACAAGTCTTCAGCCGTTTACAACATCTGAAGGACAAAACCAAGGTTTCAGTAGTTTCATCTACTGAAGACTAACACCAAGTCCTCAGATGTTACAACCACTGAAGGTTAAAACCACGTCATCAGTAGTTTCAACAACTGATAACTAACACCAAACCTTCAGTAGTTTTCTTTCAGCCTTTGTCATACCCTATAAATACCCACCCTTCAGAGCTTTCATTCTCACTTGACCTAACTTTTTCAAAAACCTCTGAAATTCCCATACACCATTAATGGCGGCCATGCAACTCAAACCTCGACACAACTGTGTCGCTCATCTCACCAAACCGCCATTCTGGGCCAAGTTTCACAATGCCGTCGATCTGATGACCGACTCACAATACCAGACGACATTCCTCCTCAACCCCACCATATACACCGACTCCCTATCGGAGTTCTGGACGAACATCATCGTCCAAACCGGAGAGAATGATGGCGAGGTCTCTCTCCGGTCCTCCGTAAACAACCACCAAGTGGTTATCACTCCAGCTACCATTCGAGAAACCCTAAAGCTGGAGTATGCCACCTACCCAACCTCTTACCCCAAAGGCGCCCTCGATCTATGCTTCACTGCCAACGACTATCAGGGCGACCTCTCTGCCACCACCTTGTTGAAGAAACACTTCCCAGATCCCCAACGACTAATCTTCCACATGGTGAATGTGTGTCTGGCTCCCAAAACTTCTTCATGGGACCAGATGTCAACAAGGTGGCAACAGGTATTGTATTCTATCCTTAAGAAACAACCCCTAAACTTTACTGATATTATATTTTGGGAACTCAGGATATGGCCACAAAACCCATTTCTAACCGTTGGATCTTGTATCCTCGGTTCATAATGGCCATCATCCAGAGCCAGCTTCAAGCTGAGGGACTTGTTGGCACTGGGGTCCCTGCCATGGCTGTTCTAGCCGAGGTATACTCCAGGCACAACACCGACCACACACTCAAATAGGCTGGCCGGCTGCGAAAACCCACGCAGCAGGAACCCACAGCCTCCACCTCCAAATCCAAAGTCCCCACCAAGCCAAGAGCCAAAAAGAAGCCCAAAAAGGCTACTCAGGGAAATGAGTCCCCTGAGGATGCCCCTACAACACAAAGGCAGGATGTGGCTGCTGGTTCGATTCTCCCAGCAGCTACCACGACTCCACCCACCACAACCGCACAGGCTTCCTCTCAACAGGAGCCTGATGCAACCACTTCTGGGGCACCTACACATCTGGGGTCTTTTTCACTTGAGGAGACTGCCATTGACATGCACACTCCTCCCCATGTGCACTCTGCTTCTAGCCCATCTCCCACAGAAGCCGCCCCACAAAGTCCAACCCTAATAATTGCCAAAGTGTTGACCCACCTGAGCACTCCACCCTCTCCCCAGAAACCTATTACAACTAGGGAGACTCCAACCGAAGAGAGGGTGGATACAAGTGCTGGTGGGAGCCCCCAACACAGAGAATCACATGTCCAATCTCCCAGTGTGGCTAGGGAGATAGGACATTCTGGTGAGGCTGCCACTTCCCCTGCATCAGCACATGAGCAGGGTGAAGCTGGTACAAGCAATAAGACCTCACCAGAGGCAACTGCCGATGATGGATCCAATCCGGAGGCTGGAAGTCCCCAGTACCAAGCACAAGGGGCACATGCTATTACTGAGCAACACTCAGAGCATGTACATCCTGACATTGTTAGGAGGTCAGGTGATTCAGTTCATACTGATGATGACCTGAGCTTCTTCTTCGATGTTGTAGCTCACAACACTATCTTAGAGGATGAGATAAGCAGACTCAAAGAGCTGCTTGCTCAGATGACTCAAGATAGAAGTACATCTGCCACCACCAACCCACAGATGGCACCTTCACCCGAAGGTCTCACATACACTGAGCCACTCCCACAAACTCAGCCACCAGCCCCTGCTTCTGGCACTAGCTCTCAGGGCCAGAACCCCCCTGAGCAGCTAGATGCTATCCTCCAGAAATCCCTGCCTCTCATCACACCTATAATCACAGAAATTGTGATGAAAACCATTGATGAGAGGCTTCCCACACATATCCAACCTCTGGTGGAGGTTGTTGTTACTAAAGCACTTGCTGAGAGTCAAACCCCAACCAATGCACCCAAAAGGGGGAGACCTCAGTGCAAGTTAAGAGGAAGAGGGGAGAGGAGGAGTTAGAAGTAGGTAGAAAGGAGGTGATTGAGAGGGAGAAGGTTCAGGAGACTAAGGGGAAGGGGAGGGAGAAGGAGGAGAGAGCTGAAAAAGAAGTGACTGGAATCGAAAAGGATTTCAGTGTCACTTATCATAAGAAAGGAGAGAAGAGAGGAGAAGTGAGGGAGAGTGCTGATCCTGATCTAGCAGCCCTTGTCAAGGAGGCTGATGCTGAGCATAGCCGTTCAATGGACTCTGTCATTGAACAGCTGTTCAGGCAAGGCTTTGACAAGGACACTGCCTTGCTAGATCAAGAGATCAGGAACATCGAGGGAAGAGAGATTGAATACCGATGGACTACTTATAGCCAAGAGGAAAGAAAGAAACTTGAGGCTATGAGTAGGTTCACTTCGAAGTACCTGGGCAGGCCAGTCCTTGATGTCAAGGCATGGACCAGGGACAGACTCTTGGCAATAACCACCAAGATTTGTTCGGCTGGTGATTTCACTAGGGGACTGGTCGCTGAGGCCCTCTCAGAAGCGGTACTGGGAACAGGACACTGCTAGTAAAACAAACCAAACCAGCTCTTATCTCTAGGTTACTAGCAGTGCCTGCCAACATTCCCACACCAACAACCCAACCACAACCCACTAAACCAACCCCTTCACCATCAAAACCCGCAGCCAATGATCCACCCTTGAAGAAGAAGAGAAGGGTGTTGAGGCTGCAAGAAGAAGAAGAGGAGGATGAGGAGGATAGACTGCCCCTTTCAGCAGTCATCCCTCTACTAAAAGCCAAATCCCAAACCATCACTCCCACCTCACAGATGGACACTGTGAGGGTAAAGATAGAGGAAGAGGCACAGCAGCAGCTTCATGATGCTGAAATGCTTAAGTCAATTGACCAAGCATATGCTGCCTCTACCTCTATCATGAACATGAAGAAAGAAGCTCTGAGACTCTTCACTCTCAAACAAACCTTCCAATATAACAAAGAGAGAGTGAGGACTTGGCCTGATCCTAGGGTGGCTCACAGGATCACAAAGAAAGATATTCCTGTGAGGTACAAGAGCCAGATGAAGAGGATTGTAGATAAAGTAATCACAGTGGCTCTTGTAGTAACACCCTGGGAAATTGTGGATGAGTTCGAGAAAGCTTATAAGTCTAAGCAACCACCTGAAATGATGTTGGAGAACAGGATGGTTAGAAAAGGCTTAGTTTATAAGAAGCTTGAGAACTTCCGCAAAGATGAGCTCAACTTGTTGCTAGAAGGCAGACATCCAGATGAATTTACATATAAGCAAATCACAACAGTTGAGCTCAAAAATGGCAAACAGGTCAAGTTTGTCTCAGAGATGTACGGCCGTGAAGGATTGTTCGATGGTGGGGCTGAAGGCATGACCAAAGAAGAACAAATGATTTTCGTCCGAGCCTACACCAGAGAATCCTACAGGCTAGTACATGGGAGGTAGGTTTCATGGATGGGATAACAGCTCTGTGTCCAATTCCCCAAAACAGAGCTCCCATCCATACTTAGCCAAACAAATACCAGAAACCTTCTCCCAGGCCAGTGCTTATCAGGGTCAACTTCTGATCTGATCCAGAAGGAAATAGACCAATCTTTATGCCAACAATAAGTGGGACAACAAATAATTAGAGGTTTTGGCTGCATTGGTTCAGGGGGAGTTTGTTGGACCAAAAGAACCAATGAGCCAAGATCAGGAAAACCTCTAAGTTCCACATGACATCATAACAACTGCTGAAGACTCCCATCAGCTGTTCTGACAAAGTCTGAAGAATCAACAGCTGAAGTTCAAAGAACTGAAGTACAACAGCTGAAGATCCCAAAGTACTGAAGATAAGTACTGAAGTCTAAAGTACTGATAAACACAAGTACTGAAGACTTCAAGTACTGAAGACAAGTGCTGAATATCAAAGTCTGAAGAACTGAAGAATTGATGAACAACTGCTGATGCACAAAGTCTGAAGACAACGACTGAAGACATCAGCTGATGACAATTACTGAAGTCATCAGCTGATGAATCATCTGAAGACCAAGTCTGAAGACCAAAGTCTGAAGACCAAAGTGCTGAAGTTTCAGAGTTTGTCACAACAGCTGAAGAAGTCTTCTTCAGTTGTTGTGATGGCTTATTTTCTTTTCAGTAGTTTTATGTTTTTCATTTCAGTAGTTTGTACAACAGCTGAAGAGTTTGTTCTTCAGCTGTTATAGTTCAGTAGTTGTAAACGACTGAAGAGTTTGTTCTTCAGTCGTTGTAGCAATTCAGTAGTTTCCTTTTCAGTACTTGTAATAGGTAGAACACTTAGGAAATTTTGTAAGAAGATGTCAGCGGTTGTGACATCTTCAGTAGTTGTGTTCTATCAGTAGTTAGTTAAATAATTGTTTAATGTCAGTGGAATCTGACAACAGTATGGGTCATTTGCCTATAAAGGGCAGTGACCTGAATGTATTCTACGCCGAAACATGTGAAATAAACGAATATTATTCCTTTCAAGGCAGAATTACTCTCTCTACATTTGGTTTGCATGCAATATTCCTTATGTTCTTGCTTTAATTGCTAATATTCATGCTAAATCCGCTGCGAATATAATCTAATTGATCAAACTAGAGGCTGAGATCCTAACATAAATCATATAAATAACTACTTTTATAAAAATAAACATTTAATTATGTTTAAATATGAAATAATCACGGGAATCATAGAAATTACACAACATGTAATTTCAAAAATTGTTTACGAATATAATTATAAGTTATTTCTTATAAAATATATTTTAAATTAATTAAACATAAATATATAAATCATCAAATTTATAAACCCACTCAAATATATATAACTGATTGTGGACGTCAAACCGAACCGACTCGAATTCAATCAAACATATCAATTCGCGCTGAACATGTTTTAAAGGCTTAGTTATAATCATTAATAGGTATTGATCGTGTTTGATCGTGTATTGCTATTCTGTGAAGTCTTTGTGCATTACATCAATTCAAGGTGAGTTTCGTGGCCCCTTTTTATGTTTATACAAGTTTTTACTGTTTTCAATCAATGGGGGAAAAGTATGCTCACCCGTTTTCAATGCTGTACACTGTATATTCTGTTTTCATACTTGGAATCAATGTGATACTGTTTTGCATGCATACATGGTGTTATTCTATGATTCTTACAACCATTAATTCCGGGTTAGGAACCAACGGATAGGTATTGGTAGTACTACTGGGTTGACACCCCCACCCTTCGACGATTGGTTAACTTGCGAGTTACCAACACAGCTGCCAGCAATCCGGCCAAGGGTGAATATATTCCGTCGAACTTATATGCATAACGTCATTAGGGTTTGGTTGTATTAAACACATGTTATGTGGTTTGTGCTTACAGTATGATTCCATATCAAATTCTATACAGCATCAATTACATGTTTTCAATTTAAACCTGCGGAACTCACCAACATTATGTGTTGACATTTTTGAGCATATCTTTTCAGGTGAACATAATCAAAGGGGATAGCTAGAGTTGATGCCTTAGCCGAGACCCTCAGGATTTCAATAAGTTTTGCATTAGTCATGTATATCATTTGTTTCATTTGTGAACTGTGTGTAATTTAGATTTGGAAATTAATAAGACTATGATAGTCATGGAACTGACTAACCACGACACAAGTCACCATTGTGTCGGGCGACGTCATGACATGAGGATTTTGCATATAACATGTCTCTGTAATTATACCAAGTGTTATGACGATCCCGTCCGTCGCATCCTCGTGTTTCCACTATAAGCGAGGGTGTGACAATATGTATCATTATGGGCTTTGACGAATCACACAACAAATCGAGATTGTGTATATATGTGTTTGGTATCGAATGATATAAGAATATATGTATATGAATAATTTGAAGAGAAGAATTACAAACATTTGTAGAGTTGGATGAATTGTACTTAAGAAAAAGAAATAATGTACGTGAATATAATTGACCGCGAGTAGTGAAATGACAAAAGTGATATGAAATCAGGGACAAAAATAACAATTTACTAAAGAAAATCACGAGTTTGTCATTGGTGGTAACATGCGTTATATAGGGATTTGAACGTAATTACTGTTTCGGTAATTTTTTTGAAACACGGGTACTGAAACAACAATAATTGAAGCACGATACTTAAATGACAAAAAACGTTATATAACAAGGGACCAAAAAATTATTTAATTCTTAATTGTGATGTAGCTATTCGAATGAAACATCGTCTTCCTCCACCAGTCAATTGTATCCGTATCCTATATAATAATTTTTTCCTCAATTTAGAGGTAGGAATCTTGATTCAAAAACATAAAAGAATATGTGATATCATCTTCTTAAAACAAATAAAGAACAATGATTATTCACAGGGTCGTCCTTACGTTTTTAAGGCCCCAATCAAATTAGAAAAAATGAGGCCCTATCCAAACTTTTTTTTATTAAAACCCTTATTATTTATCAGGGTTGCGACCGACAATAATAAATTAAAATGTTTATAAGTTGGCGGAGTTAAAAACTTTTTTAGTTATATATTGCGTATGTATTATGTATAGATGTTTATATGAAATTTACTTTTCTAGCTTTATAAGATGCAAATTCGTTAATGAAATATTTATAATCAAATCCTTATAGAAAACAATTATTTGACATTCTAGATCACAAAAGTACCAAATGAATTTATTAACTTCTAAACCTAATTATCAAATTACCTAAACAAAATAATTACCTAAACTTCTAATCCTCTAAGGCTCTAACGTAATGTAAAACTAAAATGATTTTAGACTAATACCAAATACCAAATCAAATTATCAAAGCTTTTAACAAAACTAATGAGTAGCAGCCTTCAAATTTTACATAGAACTATCATATATTAAATATTCAAAGCACTAAAGCACTTAAGCAGAATTAATCAATTAGATTCAAATAGAGTAAAAAAGGAGTGGAGATGTTACTTGTTAGATGAACTCATGAACCTGGAGACTAGAGTAGTCAGTAGAGATGTTATATGAACTCACGAACCTGTAAAATAATTCCTCGGTGATATCAGTATCACTTGCACATCATATGAAGGATTCTTGAGATTCTTTAAAAAACTTGTTCCAGCGCAGATTTGGTCCACTTTAACGTGCAGACGCAGGCACGTAGCCGACCGTAGACCGAGAGTCCGAGCCTGCAGAAGGCGGCAGCCCGTAGCCGACCCCTCGCCGGCCATCAAAGTGTAGGCAGTGCATAGTGCACCATGTAGGCATGCAACGGCGGACGAACGAAGTGGCGGGTCAATGGGTCATGAATGGTCGGAACTCGAAAGTCGAAACCCTAACCGAGAAAAAGGAAAAAGTTGGTACATGGATTATGGTAGAAGAAAGCTAATGGGCCTAGGCATAACAGTTTTTTTTTTTTTTTAAAATGTGCCCCTATTTTTGATAGAAGAAAGCTAATAAATGAATAATTTATTCATTTATTTATTCATACAAACTTTATTTGATTTAAGGTTGGAATTCAACTAATAGTCATTCAAGCACTGTGATTTTTTAATATTTTAGTCGTGAGTCAAATGAAGATGAAAATGTGAATGAAGTTAAACTAGGAAACTTAGTTTGCTAAATATATTAAAATAACGTAGTTTGATAATATTTTGACAAAACGACTTCGTTTTGGTTGGTTTCGCATCTAAGGTTAGATGCCTAACAACCTCATATTCACTTTTCCCTTATTAAAAAGAGTCAGGTTTTCGATAAAACAAGGGTTTGGTTAAATGGAGACTCCATTATTTTAAATATAATCAAAAAATTTCTATACGGGTCGTATAGCCCCATACGCGTTGTATAGGGGATCGTATAGCCCCATACGCGTTGTATAGGGGATCGTATAGCCCTATACGGGGCGTATAACCCCTCTGCCAGCCCCCTGAATTTTTCCTCGTAGTTAGTGTCAAAATAAGCTATACGCGTCGTATAGCCCTATATGTGTCGTATAGGGGGGGTCGTATAAGGCTATATGAGGCGTATAGCTCTCTGACACCCCCCCTGAATTTTTCTCGTTTTCAGTTCATTCGACCCTATACGCCGCGTATGAAGCAATACGTGACATAGAGGGGAGTGTCGATTTATCTGAACGAGTGCCTAAATATTAGGACCCTAAAACTATGGCCAAGCTGTCAGTTGAAGTAAACTTATATCAACTGGACCCACGTGTGAACCCAAAATACAGGCCCATGTGCAGAGCATTTGCGAATTGCGAATACAAGTTAATTGGGCAAAGGCCCAGTTAGAAGAGAACCGCATAAAAGTATACATCGGTTTTTTGGGGATTTATTTGGCTTTGTTAGTTTTTGTTTGAACTTGATTGGTTGATTAATCGTTGTAATCTGTGATGATTGATTATAAATTATCGTGGTATGTTGTTTTTAAAAAAGATTGGTTTTTATTTCATTTTTTATTGATAATCATTTTGTATTTTGGTGTTATCGATTATTTATCGGTGATAGTTTTCGGATTTCATAAAGAATTATCAAATTCGCATTAACTCGTTCTTATTTGGTTATGGATTGGTAGGTGAATAAGTCCAGATTCATTCGTCTTGTGATTATCATTTTTACAAGGTTTCATCAATTTACGTGTACGTAAATTGCAAAGAACAAGTGGTGATTCCTACGGAAAAGCACTTGTCTTTCATTACCTAAGCAGGCACTTTGGGTGATCATACTTTTCTAATTGTTTACAAACTTCAATCTCAATTTCATAATGTAAGTTTTGTTTTTCTAAATTCAAAGTTAATTTATGTTTATGCTCTAAAAACGTTTTAAATTAAGTTTACTTTTACAATTCATCCAAAGTTTAAAGCTATTTAGGAGTAGCAACTAATTATGCTTCAACGACCATAAACTCTTCGTGATTTGACATCTCACTTACTCTAACTAGTTAAGATGAATAGTATACAATGTTTACCTGGTCTTTCGACACCAATCACTTAATCATCTCTAAGCTCGCTAAACTCTTGCAATGCATCTTTCTCATCTTTAAACCATTCTTTAAATTAATTAAAAACATAAATAGCAACTAACATAGTAAATATGACTTAACTAGAAAAACAGAGTCTGCGTGTTGCGGCAAGTGAATTTTTAAAATTGATACGAATATTAAAAACACATAGCGATTGCATATACAAAAAGCACGACAAACAATATATAAATGTAGCTTGCAAAATATGCAAGTGAATTATAAAAAACAATTTTTGACTTGGCTTTAGAGAATATATATATATATATATATATATATATATATATATATTATATATATATATATATATATATATATATATATATATATATATATATATATATATATATATATATATATATATATCTATACTACCTTTAATATTGAAATGAGAGGGGCAGCAAAGTAAATTCACACAATCTCTTAATTTAAGAAATGTACAACTGTTAATGCATATGTTACAACTCCTCAAACCATTACAAATAAAACCGTTTCTTTAGTGGTAAAGAGGAGAGATCAGAGCTTCAGATATGCAGACCTTAGACCTCCCAAAAGTACTTGGTAAAGAGGAGAGATCAGAGCTTCAGTTGTTTCCCACGCTTTTGGCAACAATTCATTGTTGCTTTCGGAGCTTCAGAGTCAGACTTCCTTTCGGAGCTTTCGGAAGGTACACCTGCGCTCGGCATAGTTGCTTTCGGCATAGTTACTTTCGGCTCAACAAGGCACCATCACCATCACCGTCTCAAAGGTAACATCATATCACCGATTCAAATTCAAAATCCTCAAAACCCTACATAAAGTCACAACATCACCGATATTTGTAGTTGTTCACATCGAGTTTTAGAGTTCTTCACATCTGCTCTTTCGAAGCTTGAGGATTTCACTTCGAAGGTTGACGATTTCAAGCTTTAGTGTTCATGTATGTTATTGTTTTTGTTTATTTGTTTATGTTGCAAATTTGTGGTTTTTGTTTATGTTGCAGTTTAATTAAGTACAAGTGATTATTGGGTTTTTTATGTTGCAGTTTAAAGGTAGCCACATCTGGACTTACACCCTTCAAACCCACTGGACCACAATTTCGGTTAGAAAGGTATGTATAGATTTAAGTTTATAGAATATGGAAGCTCACATACTGCACTACTTGACAGTTCTTCACATACTGCGCTACTTGATACTATGCTAAACTTGGTTTTTGAACTTCCATTCTCTGCTTGAGTTGCTCATGGTTCTAATTTTGTGCTTTAATTAATATTTGGGAGAAGATGGAGCTTGAGTTGCTCATGGTTCCAATTCTGTGAGTCCCTTGCTATTAAGTAATGGATTGCATAATGTTACTGTTTTGGATGTTTAGAGATTTGGTTCTTAATTAGAGATTTTGTGCACATCATTGGTAAATTTGGGTTCTTAATTAGATATTGGTCTATGCTAGGTAAAACCTTAATTTTTGAGTGATTTGATTGCTTTTAGATAATCATTTTCAAAGGATGTTTAGCTTATGTTTTAGGCTTATGTTTACCAGGTCTTTTCTTTGCTGTTTAGAAACTAATTATGCTTTTTTGTTTTAGGCTTATCATTTTAAGTTCTGTTTCATGATGCTTTATGTTCTGTTAGTTTTTAGGTGATTAAGGGCACCCTGCACCTTGCAATGTATGTATATGAACTATTGTTAACATCCATGCTTTGCTGTGTATACTTATCTGAATTGACCCATTTGAAACAAACATTATAATACACATTCTTACTATACCAATGCTTGTTATACCCACTATATCTGAATTGACCCTTCATGATGTTTAGAGATTTTGTGCACAAGCTTTGTGTTCTGTCATTTTTTTAGGTGATAAGGGCACCCTGCACCTTGCAATGTATGTAATGGATTGCATAATGTTATTTTTTTAGGTGATAAGGGCACCCTGTCAAAAAATAAAACCAAACAAATAACCAAGAATAACCCCATCCAATACAAATTTGTTAAATTCAATGCATCATAACAACAAACTTCAAGCAGACATGGATTGATCTCTCAATGAAAAGCCCAAATAGAAGAAGCCAAGCCAATATAAGCTGAATATGCATTTAGGCAGGCCCAAACCCATCAACAGCACTATAGCATCAGCAAAATAAATCCAAGAAAAGAAATATGAAATTAACACAAATTTGGATGGAAATTTCTTGCTTTCTGCTGTTCCAAAAGGCGTCAACAAATATTTTGTTGTACTTGATGGCAATTGGACAAACAGTAGCCCCCAGTTCGAATGCACCCTAAAAGATAGATTACCAACAAATTAATATAACATGAAGTAACAACATTTTTCAAACATGCAACAACAATTTTACCTTTTTGAACATAACAGTGTAATGATTATTTACACATGTTCCTTCAGGGAATATAAGAAGAGGATTGTTGTCAGTTCCTTCAACATGTTCCCTCAACCTGGATTGCCAGCTCATATTACGGTATCTATGAACTTAATAAGTTAAATAAAAGAGAGAAAGCTTGCACTGAACTTACTTTCTTGCTACGATTTCACGATCCTTTGCTTCCGAACGGTTAAACCATATACAACCCACACTTTCCAGAATAGTACTTTAAAGAAGTCCTACATGGGGAACAAGACCATTAAGATGACTAAACTTTCATGTGATCATTTAGTGGTTTAGCATTTTGTTAAAGTTACAAAACTGAATATGTGCACTTACCGACCCATCCAGGGTGTTTCTGCATAATAACTGCAAATGCAGTCATCTGTTCTAAAATGATGAAATCAATCATAGATGTATGATTAGCCACAAACACCTGTTCAACAATTACTAAGATATTTTAGATAAAACGGGCAAATGTGAGCATTAAAATAAACTAATTTATATTTTACCTGTTTATGTCTTTTATTCCTGTAACTATGTAACTTAATCATACGAAATATTTACACCCGCCAAATCCCTCCATTTCCATTGCCTTACAGTCTTGCACAACTATAAAGCATTTAATTAGTAGGTTAGTGGTCTCAAGAAAAAAAATTGATAATCTTGTATTAGTATGTAGAATTTGATTGGTTTTTCAAGTTGTTATAGTGATGATTTTTAGGTGTCCTGATTATTAAAGTTGCTAAGTCTTTGTATCCATTTCCATTGCCTTACAGTCTTGCACAACTATAAAGCATTTAATTAGTAGGTTAGTAGGTTAGTGGTTTCTTGATGATCTCTTTGTATTTGTATCTGTTCATGACACCTTTAGATTCTCAAGCCAGTCTCAGCTCAGAGGAGGTTTATGTTTTAGGTGTCCTGATTATTAAAGTTGCTAAGTCTTGATTTCAAGTGCATGCACTAAGAATAATTACTTAACTAACTTGATCAATTGTTTCAGGTGATTAAAGCGAAAAAGAGGAGACTTGGCAGAGCACAGAAAACAATCGAAGATTATTGTTTACTAGCTGGATCACCTTTTGATGCTAATGCCCATTGTTCTACTGCTTTAGAACTTGCCAGGTTGACTGGGGATTATTTTTGGTATGCCGGTGCATTGGAAGGTGGTGTTTGT
This sequence comes from Flaveria linearis, assembly GCA_024085815.1. Taxonomy (NCBI): domain Eukaryota; kingdom Viridiplantae; phylum Streptophyta; class Magnoliopsida; order Asterales; family Asteraceae; genus Flaveria; species Flaveria linearis. The sequence goes on from CM044008.1 coordinate 15,463,322, forward strand.
GCCTTGTTGGTAAGCATATGAAAGGATCAATGTTAAAGATTAATGTAAATAATGTGAACATATGGTATCTAGATCTCTTTATTATCAATTCTGTTACTATAGTGATGATTTTTTCCTGGAATATTTATTCTCTGTTCTCAAATAAATATTTACCTACCTTTCCTTTGTTTATAATGAGCTTGATCTTTATTTTTGTCATTCTTGCTCATAATGTGGCTTACCTTCACATGGATACGGAAGTGATTGTTTTCCCTAAATAATCTGGAACCTTGACTTGCTTCTCATTGTAATGGCAGGTCATAAAATCATATGTATTTTAAACTGATAGGTTTAACCTATTTTCTGGTTTGACAGGGAAAACATATCATATACATATAGCTAACAAAAGAATCGATGCAAGGAAACGCCAATGACTGTGTTATGGCTTTGGAGATGTTTTCACACTGTTAGGAAGTCTAAATATTTAAAACATGATATATGGCAGCTCAGGACATTCTGTTTGTTATCTGAACAGTCTTAAAATCTGTATAGGTCTTTCAGTTCTGTTTTTAGTAATTTTTCTAATGAGATGCTGGTAGCTATCCTATAGTTTTGTCATGGTATGCCAAACTATGATAATTTCTTTCTTATATTCTTTCCTGGCACCCCCATCCGCTTTTAAGATTTATATTACATATTTTTATGATGTTTCTACTATATGGTTTTCTCTTTTAAGGTTAAGAACATTCATTGGTTACTTATATGATCTACATATATCCAGATATCAAGTAACCTTTTCTTGTTGTGTTTATGTGCTATAAGATGGATAAAGATGTTCATAAGGACCCAGTTATAGAGGAGGAGGTCAAGTATCGTTACAATAGTGTCATTGTGCATTACAGGAAGTCATTTATACAAGACAATGCTCAGAGGTAGATCCTTACAAATTACCTACACCGGTAACATCTTTAATGTATGCACATGAGAAAATACCCCATTTATCATACAAGTAAGATTAATCCAATTTAGATTTTAGAATGCTTTGAACTGAGGTGACCTATTTGCCCACATAATCATCTTTGCGAAGTGGTCATGGTTTTTGAAAGTCTGTTTGAAACGTTAGTGTTGAGAAAATTTATGTTAATAAGATGTTTAAATTTAAGTGGAGACATAATACAGATCCTTATTATGTTAGGATCTTGTTAGTACATCCTGAATAAGCTTTCATGTATATACCTATATTTAACCTATTGATTAACTCTATGCAGGGTCTCACCCCTCAGCTTTGAGCTAGAAGCTACTCTGAAATTGGCAAGATTTCTGTGCAGGTATATTTCAATAACTTCTTGTTTGTTATTATGCATGCTATAGATTCTGTTTTGTGACTGTTGTGATATGTGCTATGTATTGTTTTCATTTCTGTGGGACATCAAACTCAGTTCGGTATGATAGTGTGAATTTATCATGTTAGTTCAAGGTACATATTGTTTTCTTCATTACGAGGCAGAACTGTTCATCTTGTGAATTGGCCTAATTCAAAGTTATTGAAGCCTGATAGAAATCATGAAGATGTCAATTCACTATGGCTCCAGGACATGAATAGTATCCTTGGGCACAACCCTATATAAAGCCATCTTCTTTGGTAATACCACTCACTTGTATTGTTAACAAATGACTTGAATCCATGTAATGTTTGTACTTCCACTTGTTACTTTTAGTCATTAGTTGGTGTTCAGTGGTAGAGCTATTAGAAGTAGGGGTGTTTCATGGGTTGTGTTTGCTTGTCGGCAGGTTGGACATGACATTAACCCGGAAATAATGTTAGGCACATGGACATCAACATGACACAAGTTTTCGCTGGTTGACAAGAACACAACCAATTTAACTAGAAAATTCCATGTTATTTTATTATGCATATTAGTATTATAAAATTACGAAACGACAACCCAAAATACTAATGTTTATAAAATAATCATGTCATGCTCATTTTCCTTTTACCTTTTAAATTATGGCATAAAGTACCCATATTTTAATTTGCGACAAAACATATTCTTGTATAATAAACAGGATTAATGGGTCAACCTATCAACATATCAGGTCGACTCGAGCACGACCCATTTAGCTGAGTGTGTTCACAGGTTTGACTTGAAATGGCCTAAACCCAGTTAGATCAAACTCCCACACATTTCGTGTTAGCTGTTAGGTTCATGATGTGTCAGAAAATTCACTCCCAATTAGAAGTAACCAGAAATGTGATCCACCTGTTCAGTTCTTGAATCTCGGTTTTTTTCTCATTATGTGTCTCTGCTTGGTTTCTTATTTGGGACAATTCCTGCACATCTGGCGTCAACTGACTCGCATTAGATATGGGGATGAAGGGGAGCTTATGTTACTTGATAAAAAAAACACATCAAATGCAGGAAGGGATGCTACTTTTATTTAATATTTATCTGTCTCTTGATATAAGTGCATTTGGGTCTAATTTACCACATCAAATGCTGGAAGGGATACTACTTTTATTTGATATTTATCTGTCTTTTATCTGTTTCTTTTTTGGCATTCTATGTCCCTACTTCTTTTATCCCTCATTCCTTCATTACTTTTTAATGTGTAGTTTTTTGTTTCTCCTTATACTATCTTTCCTAAATTTATATGGTTATAGGTTTCAGTTTATCTACCCATATCTTTTTTATTTGGTGTTTTAGACCTGAGCTGGCTAAGGAGGTAGTGGAGCTTTTGACTTCTGCTGCAGATGGAGCGAAATCTTTAATTGATGCAAGTGATAGACTGATATTATACTTGTATTCTCTTATTCGTGTGCTCATATATTTAGTTTTAACGTACTATGTTTATGAAAAACATTTTCTTATTCGTGTGCTATTATTTAATTGAGTTTTATGATGCTCATGACATAAATAGACTATACAATAGAAGCCACACATGCATTCAGAAAACAAAAATCGCATTGTGAAATATGTCGATGTCGTCAATATCGCATTGTGAAATATGTCGATGTCGTCGCCGCCGCATCGCGCGGGTTCCTTACTAGTATATATATATATATATATATTATATATATATATATATATATATATATATATATATATATATATATATATATATATAGATAGAGGATGTAGTTCTATTGAGAACTCTAACTAATTGTGAAAACCCTTTAACTAATTCTTGACCTTTGATCTATGGATGACTTTATGATCTAAAGGCACAAAATAATCTGCAATATAAAATTCTTGTAGGGACCACGTTCATAAGACATTAAGGGTATAGAGGTAATTTTGTGTTGGAAGACAATAAATGAAAGTACGTTTATGATTGTACTAAAAAGCAATTGTCACATCAATCACAAACACATATTTTCAAAAGTCAACTGCTTTTTTGTTTTGCAAAACCATTTGAAATGACATAATCCATCTTCTTTCTCATTGAAATCGAAGTGTGCATTGGTTTTGTGTGTTTTCAAACTTGTGTTTTGGGTTTGTTGAGAAGAAACATACATTGATTTATTTGGGGTTTTTTCCATCAAAATAATATCAGTTCGTTTGTAATAGTTGTTCTTATCATTGAGTAAAATAAACGATAAATAGATAATGTCAACTGCTTTTTACCAATGTAAACCAATGTAAATTGATGTAAACCAATATTAACCAATATAAATCAATCTGTAAAACAATGTAAATTGATGTAACCCAATATTACAATGTTAAATACCCAATATTACACCACTCCAACTAACAGTAATAATATAATTACAACAACCAAATGACATTAGTTTACATTGATGATGTTTTACTATGATGTTTACATTGATTTCAGAAACCAATATAAATCAATTTGTAAAATAATTGTAAGCTGATGCAACTTACTATGATGTTAATATAGATAATGTTTTACAATTGTAAAACAATTGTAATGAATTAGTGTTATACTAATGCAACATTTATCAAAGTTGTATTGAAACATCAAATTACACAACGAAAAACCCAATATTAACCAATATTAAACCAATGTAAACCAATGTAAATTGATGTAAACCAATATTAACCAATATAAATCAATCTGTAAAACAATATTAATTGATGTAACCCAATATTACAATGTTAAATACCCAATATTACACCACTCCAACTAACAGTAATAATATAATTACAACAACCAAATGACATTACACCAATATAAACCAATGTTTTAAGGTCAGTGGTTTCTGAAATTTAAAATTAAGTAGACAAAGGATATGAGATAGAAAATATGATGAAGAAAGATAGTTATGAAGGAAAGAAGTGTTGTAATATAGAAATGTGAATGGAATGAAAAGAACAAAATGGTGAACAACTGAGAACTCTCGTACAAGAAAGGATGTGATGGGTAGGTGGCCAACATGGGGGTTGGTGATAAAGATAACATCATAGTACAAAAGGTGAATTGATGTGAAGTCATGCATTAAATGTGGGTTCCTGGTAAAATGATGAATATACCCCTGAAGGATGCTATTCCATGTTGCTGATGTGTCACACTATGATTAGCCCAATAAGGTTAAAAGGTTCTCACACTTTTATAAGGTTAACACTAGAACTCAATCCTATATATATCTATCTATCTATAGGATTGAGTTCTAGTGTTAACCTTATAAAAGTGTGAGAACCTTTTAACCTTATTGGGCTAATCATAGTGTGACACATCACCAACATGGAATAGCATCCTTCAGGGGTATATTCGTCATTTTACCAGGAACCCATATTTAATGCATGACTTCACATCAATTCATCTTTTGTACTATGATGTTATCTTTATCACCAACCCCCATGTTGGCCACCTACCCATCACATCCTTTCTTGTACGAGAGTTCTCAATTGTTCACCATTTTGTTCTTTTCATTCCATTCACATTTCTATATTACAACACTTCTTTCCTTCATAACTATCTTTCTTCATCATATTTCTATCTCATATCCTTTGTCTACTTAATTTTAAATTTCAGAAACCACTGACCTTAAATCATGGGTGGCGGTGAAGTAAACCCCCCCACACACAAGATGCGGTTGTTGTAGATGAATGTCCGTGTGAGCAAGCTGCAGATGATGTTGTTGACGGAAACTCTCCTTTTCGATACATTGGTTACGATCATCGTTGGTGTTCGTCTTCAAGTTCAGGTTTAGCGCATGTGGATTTATCCTCATTGGCGGTTGGTTGTTCGTCTTCGATGATTGTCTCGCCTTTAAAAGACTATCATCTCCTTGTCATGTTCTGCAATCTTTCCACTCTGATACATCGGTTATGATCGTCGTGGTATTTTTATAGTATTTTTTGTAGTATTTTTGTTTTTGAAATGCATAAATTTGTCTTTGAAGTAGTTGTTTATCACAGTTGCCAATGAGGGTGTTTTTTTATCCAAACACTTTTATGTGGGTTGGGGATCTATTTCTTGAATAACATTTGAAAACAATTTTATAAAATCCCTGTTCTTTGTTTTACTGGTTATAAGGTTTTATTTTTTGTCTGAGTTTTCTATTTTTTGGACTTAGTGTTACATGTTTTTCTTGAACTGGTTATAAGGTTTCTGAAATCATGGAGGTGTAGTTACATGGTTTAATATCGTTTGTTTTACAGAATGATTTACATTGGTTAATATGGTTTACATCAGTTTACATTAGTTTACATTGGTTTATATTGGTGTAATGTCATTTGGTTGTTGTAATTATATTATTACTGTTAGTTGGAGTGGTGTAATATTGGGTATTTAACATTGTAATATTGGGTTACATCAATTTACATTGTTTTACAGATTGATTTATATTGGTTAATATTGGTTTACATCAATTTACATTGGTTTACATTGGTTTAATATGGTTAATATTGGGTTTTTCGTTGTGTAATTTGATGTTTCAATACAACTTTGATAAATGTTGCATTAGTATAACACTAATTCATTACAATTGTTTTACAATTGTAAAACATTATCTATATTAACATCATAGTAAGTTGCATCAGCTTACAATTATTTTACAGATTGATTAATATTGGTTTCTGAAATCAATGTAAACATCATAGTAAAACATCATCAATGTAAACTAATGTCATTTGGTTGTTGTAATTATATTATTACTGTTAGTTGGAGTGGTGTAATATTGGGTATTTAACATTGTAATATTGGGTTACATCAATTTACATTGTTTTACAGATTGATTTATATTGGTTAATATTGGTTTACATCAATTTACATTGGTTTACATTGGTAAAAAAGCAGTTGACATTATCTATTTATCGTTCATTTTACTCAATGATAAGAACAACTATTACAAACGAACTAATATTATTTTGATGGAAAAAACCCCAAATAAATCAATGTATGTTTCTTCTCAACAAACCCAAAATACAAGTTTGAAAACACACAAAACCAATGCACACTTCGATTTCAATGAGAAAGAAGAGGGATTATGTCATTTCAAATGGTTTTGCAAAACAAAAAAGCAGTTGACTTTTGAAAATATGTGTTTGTGATTGATGTGACAATTGCTTTTTAGTACAATCATAAACGTACTTTCATTTATTGTCTTCCAACACAAAATTACCTCTATACCCTTAATGTCTTATGAACGTGGTCCCTACAAGAATTTTATATTGCAGATTATTTTGTGCCTTTAGATCATAAAGTCATCCATAGATCAAAGGTCAAGAATTAGTTAAAGGGTTTTCACAATTAGTTAGAGTTCTCAATAGAACTACATCCTATACATATATATATATATACATATATATATATATACATACATATATATATACATACATATATATACATACATATATATATGCATACATATATATACATACATACATATATATATATATATACATATATATATATATACATACATACATACATATATATATATATATATGAAAACCAATATTTTGAAAACCAATATGAAAACCAATATTTGGAAAAAACCAAAAGAACCAACACCAACCAATCATGATTTTTTAAAATATATTATTTTTCTTTAATACACCAATTATACAAATAGGCAAAATGGTAATTTGTTAAATTCCATTCAACTTAGTGGGTTGAAAAATTTAACTGTTCCCTCCATTCAATTAAACCTCCGATCTCCACTTTCAAGTAATTCAAATTTGAACCTTTATCATGCCATTAATATTATGATTATTCATTCAAACCTAAACAACAATTAGTCTTCTATGGGTTGGTTGATTTTTGTAAAGATTATCTGCTGCATAATGGATAGTTATTGGTGTTCAATTAAGCAGGCGTCGCATGCAATTCGGGAGATTTTCGACTAGTTTAATTTATATGAATTGATCATGTTTTTCATCATAGTTATACGATACATCCACAACATGTGAGTTATCCTAATAGCACAATTTAATGTTATTATTTGCAGACGGTGAAGGTGAACTTGGATCTGCTTCAACGGGTGTTCATGAAAAAGCATTGATAGTAATAATAGTTTCAATTGACATCATGGTTGCAACAAGCAATGTAGATGTTTCCCAGTATGTTAATTGCACAGAAGCTAATGACCTTATGAATTATGACGTTGTGTCTCATGATAAAGATGTCGGAATGAATAGCAATATATTATATAAAGGGTTGTTGATGTTGGAATCTCCAAAGTAGATTAAAGGCAAGAAAGTAATAACTGAGCTCATTCAACAACTTGACTGCAGTTATAATATGGTGGGTCGCGTTGATAATAATATGTATGAAGAACCTTTTCAAACATTATGTAATTGGGATGACACGAGTATGTATCTTGTTTCGTGATATGAAGTTTGAGTAAGTAAACAACCTATCAACATGATTGTGATGTATGGTAATTTATATGTTAAAAGCAATGTGTTTTGTACAGAAAATGATATGTTTTTGCTTTATAATAGTTCGAATATATTTTATGTGTTGTTATGTTAGGTGATGTGTTTTTGGGATGTAGGAGATGTGGGATATCTTGTCTATTTGAAATTGCTACTGAAAACATAAACATGATGGTGTGTAGGCGAGTATAAATTCAGATGATGTGCACATATGCATGAATGCCTAATTGTAGAATGTGCGCTAATGCATTAGTGTTGTGAGGGCATTAATGCATATTTGACAACAATAGTGCTGATGGTTTTCCCTTCTATTTTGTAATGTCTTAGGTGTATTATAACCCTTTTTAGTTTCATGTTACATTCCCAACATTTGTGAATAAAATAAACGCCTAAATCGATATTAATCAGCAGATGCATACAGGAGCGCGTGATAAGCGCATATGCAAGTTTTAATTATACATTTAGTATAATCTAGAAAGTGATTTTTGATAGCCATAGTGTCATAAGATACCATCCTAAAATGTCAAGGTTGTTAACATCAAACCATGTTGTAATTAACCTAATATGATGTTTACACTATACAAAGTAAATCAAACTATTAGGGGAGGTCATTTTAATGGAAATGTATTAATAAAAAGTCAACGTTTTAAAATACACTATTTTTCATTCTACTCTCCATTGTCGCATATAAACGCTTAAATAAATTTATTCAACCATCAATCCATGTTGTTGATAATCAAATTCTTCAACAATAAATTTAGGATTTTGAAAATATTAGAAGATATATGTTCTATCTTATGGTCATTTATGATAGAGTTACCCTATGTGCCAATTAAGTTAAAAATTAATTACAACTGTAGATCAAATACAACTTGTAATTCTACATATTTAAATTAGTTACATTATAAAAGAATATGAGTATCCATGATGATGGGAATTGCAGTATATGCATCGATGCATAAATGTTGTCTGTGCTATGTGGCATAGTTATAGAATGTGCATTACTGTAAAACTTAAAGTGTTAATGCGAAATTATAAGCATAAGTACATGAACAAGGTGATGAACACATATATATTATTTGCAGAGTTAGAGCTATACATAAGAATGATTCAAAATTATCAAACCACATCTTTTCATCTACATTTATATAAGTAACTTAACTAAATTTGATTAATTAAAATTGACAACCAAAATGCATAGTCAAGAACGGATCTTGAAATTCAACATAGTTTGACAGACTAATAATATAAAATGGGGGTGGAAATCATCCTGCATTACAAAATATAGTGTCATTGGGTAGTTTAAACATTATCCATGAAAGTCTAGGAATTTAGCAAACAAAATGTATGAACTGCAGTTAAGAGACTTTACCAAAACCCAGCTTCACCTACCCTTTCTTTTCTTTCATTTGTTTGGCTTGACAACAACCTTTGCTTTCTTCCACATCCATTTTGACATTAAAGTTGCCTCTTTACTAATTTTTACAGATGTCTTTATAACATGTGTTTCTTCTTATTTTTGTTCAGCATCCTTAACCACTCTCTATATATCTAACACCAGAAATTGGATGATCAATAGCAGAAACAACAACCATCAACTAATAAAAAACCCTATTTTCTTGAAGATCAGAATTTATTATCTCAGACCTAGCATTACTAACATAAAAACACCAATAAAAGAGAAATTAACAAGTTTTGAGCCCTAGATTTTATGAAAAGCTTGAGAGTTAATATTTCAGATCACATACATATGACAAACCTATTGGATTATCAGATGTTTGTCTCGGAAAAGGATAAATGCAATGTTCGCTGGTCTTCTATTATTCAACAAAATCTACACAATGTTGGATGACTTTGGTTGACAAAATGATGATTGTGAGAGATGAGAGTTCTGCAAACTTTGGTCATCAATTTGATCAAGGATTGATGAAATGATTATGTTGCGATCTTCAAATGAAAAGAGCATTTTGGGGATTCTTCTGATGCGAACCATATCGAACAGGGGGAGCGTTTTTTGAGGGGCGGTTTCTCAAATCAGGTGTGATATACCGATTATACCCCTGTCTTGCATTCCTCTGCCAGTTTTAAAATGTATAAATTACTCAATGCCCCTTTAAATCACAACCTTTGATCACTATGATCTATGGCTCAAAATGGTTCTTTTGTTTTTTCCAAAAAAATAGTTTTCATTTGAAGACCATTCTATATATATATATATATATATATATATATATATATATATATATATATGAAAACATAAATAAATATAATTATATCACAAAGGTATTTTTAAAATAATATATATTTTAAACTAGTTATAAAACTTGAATCCTCAAAAAATAATAGCAAAAAGCAAAATGAAATAAAATGCTTTTATCTGTAAAAAGGTAAGAAGATCAATACATGGAAACAAAGAATATTTAAATAATCTTGTAGCTTAGTGGGTGTTTGGGAGTGCTTTTTTACTTGCTTTTTAACTTATTAACTTTTAAAAAGTTAAAAAGTCATTTTATAGTGTTTGGTAATTTGATGATTGTGAAGGAAATAAGTTAATAAGTCACTGCATACTAACTTATTAACTTATTTGATAAGTCAATAAGTCAAAAGCAGTTTTAAGAAGGAATCCCAAACACCCCCTTAGCTTATAGAAATCTTGATGATCAGTGAAATAGCAAAAAGCATAAAACCTAAGTTCATAAAGAAATATAGAGCATACGAAAAATTATTAATGTAGAAACCTTTGTTGTTGTTGGTCTTCTCTCACATTATATGTAGAAACCTTTAGCATGTCACGATGAAGTGACTAAGAGAATACTTAGGTATGTCGCACGGACGGTAACGTACATCTAAGTAGAGTATGTTGTTGCTAAATCGGTTCATTTATCTTATTTGAGAGGGTTATTGGATTTTAATAACCCCAGCTTTTATTTATTAGCCGGTATTAATCCCAACTTAGAAAATATTTACAGACACTCCTAACTTTGAATTTATTTTACTCAAATGATCACAAACCAACTGAGAGTTAACCGTCGTTAATTTTTTATTACATTAGACCAATTTTGAGTCATTTTTCAACTCTATCACCGCCTAGGCTCAGCTAGGTCCGTTTTCTATTGTCTAACCTTCATTATCACCTGAAATCTACCTCCAACGAGTTCGGTGGTTCAAATCAATAGGTGAAGATTGACGGGTTTTTGGGGTGTGGAAGTTTTAAATTGACGGACTCGATGATAGATTTAACTTTCTGTTTAGTGTTTTGGCCACAAAAACAGTCCACGTCATTAAAAACTAACGGGGTTAACTCTCAGTTAGTAGAGGATTGTTGGAGGAAAATAAACTCAAAATCGGGAGTATCTGTAAACATTTATTAAGTTGGGATTAATCCCGACCAATAAATAAAACTTGGAATTATTAAAATCCAATAATCTTATATTAGACATGATTATATATCAAGAAGCTAGGTAATTTAGATGCGCATATGCCATGGTTTATTTATTTTACTTCTATTGTTTACATAGGATTATTATTATCTTTTAGCCGGTTGTAATCTACTCCTATATAAGCTAGAAGATCTTGTGTTTAATAGTTGTTGATTTTTTTTTTCAAACTAGATTTTAATAATCCAAACTATTACTAATTGGTCGATAATAATCCATACTATTGATTTTGCCGGTAATAATCCGAACTACATTGTTATCACCAACAACGGTTCCAGTAATATAATTATCATACATTCACACTCGATTTATACTTATTTTAGTCTTGATTTATCTTGTATGTTTTTTTCATTTCGTTTATATTTATTATTGTAAACGAAATCGAGTTGAAATCAAGTGTAAATTTTAATAATTATGTTATTGTGATTGTTGTAGGTAATAAAAATGAGAGTTGAGGTTGTTACCATCCAAATCAAAAGCATGAATTATTATCGGTTAATAAGTAATAGTTTGAATTATTAAAATCCAATTTACTTTTTTATTTTTTTTTTCTTTTGTTGGGTTAACCTGCTTGGATGTTTGGTATTTTTTTATCCAACAATAATTCCAAACAATATTAGAAAATAAAACTTGCTTCCGCAAGTATATTTTGTAATCTATGCATGAAAACTCAAACCAATGGTTGCAGAATCGGATCGGACGTCGAGCCGGACGCCTTACTGGTTTGGTGGTCGGACCGGATTTAAGAACCGGATGACGTCATAATTATATATATAGTACATTATATATATAGTTATATATATAATCAAATATAAGTAAGTTATATATGATTTATATATGTATTTTATAGTTATATATAAACTTAACTATTGTGTATATCTAACACACTAATTTATGGTTCAACACTTCGTTTTTACCCAAAAAAATAAAAAAAATAATACCAAAATCCAGCTGAATCGGTCCGACCACCCGAATCGACCGGTTCGACCAGACAAAACCAAACTATAGATGACCGGACCGGCCACCGGACCGATCCCCGGTCTAACCGGTCGGACCGGCCGGTCCGATCCGGTCGTGAGAACAGTGCTCAAAACTCCCTACCGTATCCCCAATTTTCTATTTCGACAAATTCTTTGTATCAATTTGGATCTACGGTCAAAATTGCATGGGTCAAAATTGCATGGGTCAAAAATAAAGCAATTTATTCTGTTATTTTTTTTATATTTTCTTTGTCGAAATGGAAAAGTCTAAAGTTGTTGTTCCACGAGAAATATTTTATTATTAATATAATCTTTTACTACTTTCTCAGATATTACAAAAGTGTAACAACTTAATTAGAATGAGTTTTGATAAGTAAATACACAATGAGATCGTTTGACGTTTATACTTAGGTTTTGTAGTAGTTAATATCTTGGAATATCTCTCGATCTCCATCATGTACATCACTATCAAAATACTTAAGAGTTTAAGTTATACTTTTATTAATTAAAGAAAAATTAAGAGCAAGTAACGATTTCTATTTTGAAAAGTATACCAGAAAAAAGATTAGATACTTCCATCTTACAGGTAGGTAACAATCACAAAATTTAGTTGAAACTAACATAATGATTTTCATGAAAAAATATGTTTATTTGACCAATGTTTTGAACCTCAGATTGGTTTGGCCGGTCCGCCGGTTCGTTTTCTATTGGTTTGACTGGCCGGTTCCTTCCGGTTCGGTGGTCGGACCATAAATCGGTTCGGGGGTTGGACCAAGTTTTGGGTTTTTTTTTCTTTTTAAAACTGTAGGAGATTAACATGTGAGTTGATTAGAATGTTGGATATAAGATTATGTTGAGTTTTATAAATTGAAGTGTTAAAGATAAAATTATATTGAATTTTATATATAACTATAAAATACTCATATAAAACACTTGTATTAAATTATATATATAACTATATATTTATACTATATATAAAACATATAAGAGTGACATTTTAAGATACCATAAAATTAAAAACAATTACTTTATTCAATATATAAGTAGGGATGTTTAAATTCGGATATCCGAAAATTTTGGATAGTGGATTTCACTATCCGAATCTGAAATTTCGGATATCCGAATTTCTGATATTCGAAATTTCGGATATCCGAAATTTCAGATTCGGATTCGGATATCCGAACTAAAAAACTTGTATTATTTAATAAATTTTATTAAAATATAATAATTTTTATTGAAGTTTTTTCGGATATCCGGAGTTATTATTAAAAATTCCAAAAAATCTAAAAATATATGAAATATTTTATTATTTCATATTTTTAATTTTTTACAAAAATATTTTGGATATTTCGGATATCCGAAATATCCGAAAATTCTCAAGATCACTATCCGAATCCAAATTCAAATTTTCGGATACCCGAAGTTTGGATATCTGAATTTTCTGGTATCTGAAATTTCGGATATCTGAATTTTGGATTTTCGAATATTTCAAATTCGGATATTTTTGAACACCATATAGTTACTTTTGAGGGTAAATAGTATTTTGAACATTATTTACAGAATAACAAAATATTAAAATCGTGTGCCGGATGTAAAATTCGGTCCCACCGCATTGCGCGGTCACCCTTCTAGTATGGATATAGATCAAATGTTAACATTTGTTTGTTATGATAACCCATTAACCCAACTAGTGGTCCACAACATGCCACGTTATTACTGTAAGTTAGAGTTATAATGGTAACTAGTGGTCCACTAGAACGTTCAAAAAATTTAAAAAAATATAGCAACTCGAATTAAAGATACTAAAACGATCTATTTAATGGTGCAATTTGTATAAAAAAAATAACATCATACAAAAAGTTAAGAAATGTTTTAAAAAATGGTGAAGTTTTTATAAAATGAAGAAAAAATTATTACATTAGTAGTGTAACGCATTGTAAAAGTTAGTTACACTGTATAATTATGATGTAAGTGTTCGTTACACTACATATATATTATATAATTATAATGTTATTCGTTTGTTAAATCCGATCCGACAAACGGACCAGTAAGACATACGGTTGCCACCTATCCGGTTATGAAAACATTGTTGTTGACAGTTAAAATGGATGGCAGTTGATTTAGTATCAAAAGTTTGTATGTACTGTGATAATTTCTTTTTATTAGCAGTAATTAACTTAAGGCTAAAGAATTGCTTCCGTGAAAAATAACTTAGCTACTCATGTAGATTGTAGTTTCTAATGATCAACACAAACTTACTTCATGTTGATGGTAGTTTCTAATGACCAACACACATGTTAGTTCTTTCAGCACTAACAATATACTGCTGATAGTTCTTTCTATCATTAACACCAGTCCCTCTTCAATGCATTTACTATTAGCAACATAGTTGTAATCGATCATATAACTATTATTCTTTTTTTTGAACGGCAAATCTATCTTACTCCTATTCTTAAATTACACCAAGTTACATCATGCCTGGGTTTGAACTAGGGGTGTAAACGAGCCGAGCCGCTCGCGAGCTACTCGAGATCGGATCGATAAAAAGCTCGAAACGAGCCGAGCTTTATCGAGCTCGAGCCGAGTTCGAGCTTGAATAAAAGCTCATTTAATTATCGAGCCCGAGCCCGAGCTTCAGGTGTTGGGCTCGAGTCGGCTCGCGAGCCTAAACGAGCTTTATATATATATATATATATATATATATATATATATATATTATTTAATTTATTAAATACTTATATCAGTAATATTTATTATATATGAAATTATGATAAAAATAATTAAAAAATATGTATAATGTTATTTATAACATATATAATTATAAATATATATCAAAACTAAATATAAAATATTAAAAA
Organism: Flaveria linearis; assembly: GCA_024085815.1. Lineage (NCBI taxonomy): Eukaryota > Viridiplantae > Streptophyta > Magnoliopsida > Asterales > Asteraceae > Flaveria > Flaveria linearis. The sequence goes on from CM044008.1 coordinate 15,478,420, forward strand.
TAATTTTAAATAAATAAACGAGCCGAGCCCGAGCCGAGTTCGAGCTTGAAATAGTATTTGTCGAGCCGAGCTCGAGCTTTAAAAATAAAGCTCGAAACGAGCCGAGCTCGAGTTCGAGCTCTCCAAAGTCATCACGAGCCGAGCTCGAGCCCATACGAGCTCGGGCTCGGCTCGGCTCGTTTACACCCCTAGTTTGAACCCAGGACCTCCTCTCTAAGAGGCAAAGCCTCTACCAAGTGGGCTAGCCCCACATATATATAACTATTATTCTGCTGACGCTGAACCCTTAAGGTTACTTGATGCTATAAAGCAAATTCGTCTCAAGCAAGAGTGCACTTCACACACATTCTAACTCATATTGATGTTTAATAGGGTTTAACTAATTTAAACCACTTAATTACTAAAATCAACAACACTATAAGAACTATAATTGTCGGATATTCCCAACGTGCCTTTACAAGAAAATTAATTCAAGAGAGAATAATTCTCAAAACATTAAGTTTATTTATTGTGATGTAATTCAAGATCATATATATACCCAATGTCAAAATTTGCTTGCAACTTATGAATTCTGAATGGTGCAATATATGCATTTTTTTATAGTTCTTCTTTGTTAATTTTTTTTTTAAATATGTACACTTCGTAAGATTCAAACCTTTTATCTCTCGTATAGAATGATGACATCTTATCATCAGCATGTGATCGTTACGTTGTTTGACTTGTTTCTTCATAAGCACTACTGAAGTTCTACTCCCAAGTCGCCCCTAAAGACCCCATATGTCGCCGCTATTGCCTTTAGCGGCGACTTGTCGCCGCTAAAAAGTCGCCGGTAATAAAACGTCGCTAATGGTCAAAGTTTCGCCGCTAATGTGTCGCCGCTAAAAATGTCGCCACTAATGCCTTAGTGTCGCCGCTAAAAATGTCGCCGCTAATGCCTTAGTGTCGCCGCTATTGAGTCGCCGCTAAAGGCCTCAAAAATGACGAAAAAACTGTCGCCCCTAATGTCTTAAAGTCGCCGCTAAAGGCCCTGTGCAGGTATTACAGCTTCTTGCTGCATTTTTCAGTTTTTCCATATTTTCCAATACAAATTTTTACATAACAATCTGCATATTCTGCATACATTCATACACTACAGTCAACATCCATCATTTTCATCATCTTCATCGTCTTCATACATTTAGTCAACATCCATTCATACACTACAATATTACATTCTAAACTAAACTAAGCCTTCAATTCGTTAAAAACTAAACTAAGTCAAGTAGTCAACATCCATTCATACATTACAATCTTACATTCTAAATTAAGTCAACATCCATCAATTAAGCTTCATCATTTTCATCATCTTCATCGTCTTCACCGTCCTCATCACTAACTTGTTTATGTTGCCCGTAATTTTGAAGTTGTTCTCTAAAATATGGGTCTTGAAACAAAGCATCAATTTGTTCCTACAATAAAAATCATGTTTAAACTAATAACATACAAGACCACCAATAACATATTGATGTCTATTTTGTCTAATTTAATATTTTAAGGTCAAACGGGTCAAACTAGTAACATTTACCAAACTAATAACATATTGACTCATTCCCAACACGTCTATTTTGTCTCATTTAACATTCAAATTCTAATAACATTTATGAACGTCTATTTTGTCTCATTTAACATTCCAATTCTAATAACATTTATGAACGTCTATTTTGTCTCATTTAACATTCCAATTCCATTTTAAGGTCAAACTAATAACATTTACCCGTGTAATAACATTTACCAAACTAATAACATATATATTAATGTCTATTTTGTCTAATTTAATATTTTAAGGTCAAACGGGTCAAACTGGTCAAACTAATAACATTTACCAAACTAATAACACGTGTATCGACTCATACCCTAAACCAATCTTCTTTAGTGTCTTTTTGACAACATAATGCGAAGGGGGGATCTTGTTGCCTTCTCGATGTGAAGATTGCAACAACTTAAGGAGCTCATCAAATGAACTATTAGTCCATTTGTTTTTCACCTTGATATGCATAAGTTTTGCTAAAAAGTCAAGGGAAGAAAACTTAGTACAACCGGGATATAATTCTGATTGGACTTCATGTAACAAGTTTTCAAAATCATCAGTGACACCTTCACTCTCTGTACAAGGGTTCTCTTTGTTAAGGTTGGTATTCACTTCCATAAGATCTTTAATAACGCCAGCCATATCATTAGTACACGTAACATCATCTTGTACTACAACTTGAGAAATTGAGGGTTCATGATGATAAATCCAGTCCGAATAACTACGCTGGAAACCCCACGCGTACAAATGATACTTCACTTTTACCAAAGATAGCATGACCGAATTCCGACATTTAGTACACGGACAAAAAACATAACCTCTATTGTCGACCAGACTTTTGCACATCTCAAGAAAAGAGCTGAGTCTATTATTATACTCCTCTGAGCTTCGATTTGGATTATTAAGCCAACTTTTATCGACAACCATGATGCAACTGAAATATAATATATAGAATTTACAAGGGTTGGTTGTACACTATTATCGACAACCATGATGCATATACATAAATACATATATACACAAGCAACTTAAATATTTACATGAGTCAATTAACTCAGATAGGCTGCTAAACCCACTTTTTGAATATCTTAAGTGGTTGTTACTATTATTAACCAACTAAACAACTACATGTAAAAGAACTAATTAAACCATAACAATGGTAGGCTGCTAAACCCACTTTTTGAATATCTTATCTCATACACGAAACTAATGTTGACTTTTGAAGATTTCAAACATAAGTATGTCAAGTTAATAAAGATGCTTATTTTGTCAAAACCTGTCCATTTTAGTAATTATTCCTATCAAATATGCCATAAAAAGGGTCAAATAGGTATACAAAGGGCTTGAGAGTGGTTTATGGTAATATATTTTTAAAGCATATAACCTTCTCTTGTCGTTGATTGTTATTCTAGCTAATTGTTAGCAGGTCAACTCAAACCGAGTTAGCCTGTGTTGTTAATTATTATATTTCAAACAACCAAATCAATATGTATAAATTTGTGAACATTACTTTACCATTAATATACGTGTAACAACCAAATTAACAACCAAATCAATATGTATAAATTTATGAACATTACTTTACCATTGATAGTTTTGTACGTGTAACAACCAAATCAACAACCAAATCAATATGTATGAATTTTTTTAATATCAATAACTTACTTGAAACTATAACAACTTACCCAACTTAATCACAACCTACAACTACCAAACTAAACAACTAATTTTTAACCAACTAGCAAAATACCCAAACTCATTTCATTCAAACCTACAAAAATACACAAATACCTTCAAAGACATATACACAAATACACATAAAATCAAGCAAATGGAGACAATAACACTTAATTTCATCCAAATCATTGATAAGAAAACTAAAAAATTTACCTTAAAGACGGATTTAGCGGCGACGGGTAAAGTAGTAATTAACAAGAGGTAGCAAGCAGCAGGCAGGGAGAAGCCGGCGGTAGCAACCGCAATTCTTGTAGTGATCTCACTCCACAGTATCTGAAAGTGATAACACACAAACATATTTAACATTACATACATACAATACTTAAAACGTGATAATCTGTAAAACAATAATAGGCCCACTAGGCCGGCTCGGTCTTCACCGGCGAAGCGAGAGGCCGGCGACCGAGGGGAGAGGCCGGCGAGGGGAGAGGCCGACGAGGGGGAGAAGCCGGCGGGGAGAAGCAGCCGCCGGAGATCGCGCGAGATAGGGGGAGAGGCCGGCGAGGGGGAGAGGCCGGCGAGGGGAGACAACCGCCGATGGGAGACGGTCGGCGATGGGAGACGGCAGCGAGGGAACCTCAATTACGGTCAGAGATGTCGCGCGCAGGTGGAATTTTGGTGGAGGGAAGTGCTGCAATGTCGCGCGCACGTAGATATTAGGGGAAAGAGCATTAGCGGCGACGCGTCGCCGCTAAAGGCGTCGCCGCTATTGCTAAAAAATACGGAAATATTGTAGCCGTCAGATCTCCATTCAATCAACGGCTACAAATTAACTGAAAAGTTTGATATGGGATCGAGACCATTAGCGGCGACCTCTCCTACGTCGCCACTAATGGCGTCGCCACTAATAATCGCAATTCTTGTAGTGTCCTCTTCCTATTGCAAAATACCGAAGATTCAAATGAAGAACATGCTGATGAACACTGGGATTTCAATGTACGCCTCTTTTTGCTAGCAAATTACTTGAAATTTTCATCGTGTGACCCAACCAAATGCGGGAAATTAAGCAAAGCGTGAGACCCACGATGCTTAAAAGCCGCTCGATCATATGCCATCGCTGCTTCCTCAGCTGTCTCATACGTTCCTAGCCACAATCTCGAACCCTTCTTCTCCGGATTCCTCATCTCCGCAGTGAACTTCCCCCACGACCTCCGTCGTACTCCTCTATACCTCATGCTACGCGTTATTGATACCTGTTTAGCTTGATCAAAATCATCCTTCCCAGATAACGGAGCTTCTTCACCATATGATACCACATGCCCTGTGGAAAAATGTAACTTTAGCCGCGTGTTTGAAGCTTCTATTATAGTATCAGAGCAGATCCCTTGAGAAAACTGTTGTGTTTCTTCAAAAATGTTTGGGATTTCAGAGAAGTCAATATTGTTGTCCTGAAACATTTGTTGGGTGCCATTTTGATAATGACAAGAATTTGTGACTTCAAGATTTTGGTCACTTATTTGATCATTCATTGTATGCAAATCGGTTGGGTTTGAGGAACACAAGGCCATATAAAACATGTTTATTGTTGATTCGTCGAGAAAATTACTCGAATCAACAAGTTCGAAGGTCGAAAAACTACTAGAGTTTTGATAGTTATGATCAGGAACAAAATCTAAATGATCATCAAGGAGATGCTTTCTAATGGATTCTAAATTGGAAAAAGTGACATTCGGTTGTGTATGCATTTTTGTTTATGTTTAGGAGTTGGGATACGAGAAGATAGGGGTTGGAGTTAAAGTGCTTGAAATACGAGAAAAGATATTTGGGATTTGCAGCTATATAAAGGCTAAAACGTACATCTGTCGATTGTTGACTAATATAAATATGCATGTGACCCTTAAATTTTTTTATTTTTATTATGACTAAATAAGCACCTGCTGAATAAACTTCTCTTAACAAGTCTAGTGAACTCTTCAGACGTATTTCTAGATTCACATCAACTAGTAGAGTAAACCCTTGTGTTGAAGCATTGATATAAACATGTAGCAGTGACTGTAGCAGTGACGCTGTTGATAATATTCAAAACTTAATGTAAAAAAAAGTATTATATTCGCGTCGAGATAAAATTAACCATGTCACTGAAGCACAAACATACGGGCCTTCATATCTGCTTCAAGGTTACGATTTCTTTTATATTTTTTATTTTGTTTTCCTCTTACCCTGAAATCTCCTAAAAGGCTGCTAAAAATTTTAGAATAATTAGAAACTTTGAAGCAGGTTTGATGATTCACACGCTTATGTTTCAATGACTTAAACATTATTCTACACAAGTCGATTTAAATAAAACTAGGTGTTAACCAACCGCGCTTTGCGGCGGTTAAAATCCGATCACAACACCACAACGGTAAAAATCAAGAATGTAGCGTTCAGAAATTATGTGTCATGGCTGCAAAAGATCAGTTGCCCAGCCAAAACGACACCAACTTTTTCATATCATCACAACCCTTAAACCGTTCGGCCTGGGATGAATCGTGATGCATAGTATCATCACTGACCCACCCATTGGATTCATAGACCCAAACAACCATCGTGACCATTAGCACCAATTAACATCGTTGCCCAACATACATCACAGATCAAAGACAAACTAAAAAGTTAAAAATGGGGTCTCAGATGTGAAAAACCCCAACATCATTGACTAAAAACATCAGTTTTATGTCTCAGATGAACGCTATGTCACCATCATCGACAAATCGCATCACGTATAGCCACCGGCGGCAGCAAGCACCACCATCAAAGCATGCACGCCACAGCGGCACCGGGTGGCAGTGTGCAGAGGCATCCGGAAACCCTTAAAGGGAAATGGAGACACTGTGAAGAGTCGACGGTACCCGGAGATCCGACCGACGGGACCACCGCCTCCACCGCCACCAGAATGGCCTTGTTCTTTCTATTAAACCTCAGATCCGTAGATCTTAAGCCCCACTGGAAGACTTCCGACAAGACACAACGGCGAGGGGACGGCGAGGCGACCACCACCTACACAACACCCGCACCGACAACCACCGACGAAAACGAAAGGACATAACAGCCGTGCGGCCACCGCATCGGCACCACACCACCACTAAATGAAGAAACAATGTCGGTAACAAATACAAAAGCACAACACAAAATCCGAGGCACCATAACCAGCGCCATCACGACCGACGCCCGGCCGACACAATGACGGTTGCCTCCATCCTAGTGTAGGCGCAGGAGGTGGTGTAGGCGGAATGCGGTGTTGGTCAAGGCGGAATGCGGCGGAGGTAAGGCTGATGGATGGTGCTGGAGTGTTGGGTGTCGAATCTAGCAAATAAATGATGAAAATGTGAACCTACCGAACACACACTGAGAATAATATGAGCGTAAGTAGGGTTCGTGTCCTCAGGGATACGTGTCAATTATTTTATACCAAAAACGTTTTAGCACAGTTACTTTGATTGATTATGGACTAAAGAAGGTGGGGGTTTTAATTAAAAACTAAAACTAAAAGTAAATAGCAAAAAGTATGAAAAATTCCAGCAAGCTGACACGACCTTGTCAGAACTATAAAAGAAATTCAAGAAGGCCGTGTTAAGGTTCTGCCAGAAAAACGAAAGTTGATATTTTTTTTTGTATTTTTTAATTATGAAAAAGAGATTAATAAAGACGTTAATTAAATGGTGAAATTAATTCAAATACGAAAACTAATTCCAACACTAAAGTAATTTCTTGATTCGATTTGGCTTACGATCATTAACGATTACGGTGCAATGACTATTTTTAATTAATAATTTGTATCGTTACTAGACATCACGCCGTTTGGATATCCACTCTATCTAATGTCTAATCAATCACAATTCGTTGATTAGAGCCAACCCGCTACTCTAAGCTCACGCCGTTCGGATCTTAGCGTGCGGGTTGCAGTGATAGAAGTATCAATTATAATTAAACGCTCACGCCGTTCGGAATGCTTAATTAGATTGAATAACCCTATAATGAATTTTGACTCATAGACAAACCCAAAAACATTATTTGTTCCTTGTATCAAAAATTAAAACTTGCTTAGGGTTTTAAAGATTGAAGAACTTTATTAGAGAAATTAATAAGTTGATCAGGTTTATTAACAATCTAATATATACCGGATTGGATCCGGGTTTAAGATCAAGAATCACGCAAACAAACTATTAAAATAAAAACATCTCATAACCGTTTCACATAAGTTCAAACCAAAACATAGAAATTAAACCTTAATGTCAGAACTAAAAAGTGCCCTAGCCGGACATGTTGGCTAGGTTAATCAAAACAAAACAAAGAAATAAACTTACGAAAGTAAAAACCAAAACAATCAGATGGGTGATTCGCTATTTAATTGAGGAATCACAAAGATTCCTTTTGGGTTCTTTTTTGCAAATCCCCTTGATTGATTCCTTCTTCTCCTTTTTGGATTGATGGCCGATGGTTTTCTTTCCTCCCAACCAACCAATTCCTTTTATCTTTAAAACTCTCTTCCTCCTCCAACCAATTCTCCATTTTTTTAGGTTTTAATGTTTCAATATTTATCCTCTCTTTTTTTTCAGCCATTTAATTCCTATAAAAACAAAAATATACAAGAGTAGATTCCATCCTACTAAAACTTCTATTTTATAAAAATGCATGCAATTAATACAGAATATATGCAATAATGCAACCTAAAATTACTATAATTTATGACTAAAAATATAACTAACAAATCTCCCCAAGCTTAAACCTTTCCTTGTCCTCAAGGAAGTCAAGACTAGGAATAACCCGAAGAGTGAAAAGAGAACACATAGTTATATAATTAGGAAATTGACAACACCAACCTTAGCCCCGTGCAAGAAGTAAGAGCATGAAATCATCTTATTATGCTAATTTTCAGTTGTCGTGGACAAATTGGATTTTCAAGAATTCTTTTATAAACAAATGTGCCCAATTTGCAAGTCATGGTCCTCTAACCCTTATGTTCCGGATTTATCGTTTCATATCAATTAAGCCGTATTAAATTACTCATTTCAATGCCAACGCCTTTCTTTACACGGTGGAAACCTTCCTAACCTCAAGTACTATAGAGAGCACGTGGTCAATTTTTCACCACACGAGATCGCAAATATGTTTTTTTATTGCCTTGCCATTATTGCGGCTTATTCATCAGAAATATTTCTCCCTTTTTTTTTGGACTCGGCTCTCAACCTATTTTTGCTAGGTCTCAGTCTCCTTATGTGATCAGATTGGCATTAGACACACATGGCTGTTAAGTGTTTATCTTTGTAAACCCGAGAACAAAGGGCACTAGCATAACGGAGCACATCTTGTTTATTTATTACCATAAATCTATTTGTGCACGCAACCTACGATTGGCATAATAAAAGGTAATATCATTTTTTATGTTATTCCCCCAACTCTTCCCAAGGCTACGGAGGTGTTATCCCTTTTTTATCATGCAAATCTAATCTATGATCAACTATATGCAGTCCTAATACTAGCATGACAATGATAAACTAAATGCAATGCAATCCTAAATGCAGTTTGTAATCGAATGACTAAAAAAATGAAAATTACCTCTCCCCAAGCTTTTAATTCAGCATCGTCCTGAGGCTTGGAGTAGAGAGTAGGATGGAACTTATTGAGGTGGTGGACTGGGTGGACGGGGAGGTCGTCCAACGTGGAGCTCGTGTAAGGCAGGACTGAGGCGGGCTGAAGAATGTGAGGTGGTTGGGCGGTGGTAAGGTGAACGGTGGTGGTGAGATGAGGTGAGTGGGGGGTTGGGTTGGATGGCAATGGGTTTGGTTTTTAGGTTTTGGACTTTAAATGAAATTTCCCTTCCCCTATTTTTTCCTTGTTTAAATTAGACAGCAGCTTGACACGGTCGTGTTAGGGCTAACGCGGCCGTGTTAATGTTCTGGAATTTTAAGTTAAACAAAATTCTGACACGTCTGTTTTGAAATTTTGTCAAATATTTTTTTACGTGGTCGTTTTTTAACTTGTTGTTTAAGAACATTTGATACTACCCCCTTCAATTTTTAATTTTTTTTAATAAAAAAGAAAAGAGAAAAAATAAAACAAACGAAATGCGGGTTGCCTCCCGCGTAGCGCCTCTCTTTAACGTCTTTGGCTAGACGTAATCCTTTTTTAATTCTCGTAATTTGGATCCTCCAATCCCATCAAATCACCTTTTTCTTTTTGGAACCCTTCATAAAACAATTTTAGCCTATGCCCATTTACTTTGAACGTTTTCCCTGTTTTCTCACTTGTAATTTCCACTGCACCATGAGCAAAAACATTAGTAATCAAAAATGGTCCGACCCAGCGGGATCGTAATTTTCCAGGAAATAACTTGAGCTTTGATGAGAATAACAAAACCTTTTGACCTACGCTGAAAGATTTTCGCGAGTTTATCTTATCATGATATGCTTTGGTTTTGTCTTTGTAAATTCGAGAGTTCTCAAAAGCATCGTTACGAATTTCTTCCAACTCTTGAATTTGTAACTTACGGTAAACCCCGGCTTCATCGATCATCATGTTGAATTGCTTAATGGCCCAAAAAGCCTTATGCTCTAATTCAACCGGAAGATGACAAGTCTTTCCATATACAAGACGAAAAGGTGACATACCTATGGGTGTTTTGTAGGCAGTGCGATATGCCCACAATGCATCGTCCAAACGCAAGCTCCAATCTTTACGATTCAGGTTAACCGTCTTCTCAAGTATCGACTTTATCACTCGGTTAGAAATCTCGGCTTGACCATTTGTTTGTGGATGGTAAGCCGTTGACACCCGATGTGTAACGCCATATTTCTTGAAAAGTGCTTCGATCGTTTTGTTGCAAAAGTGTGATCCTTTATCACTTATGAATGCCCTTGGCACGCCAAACCTGCTAAATATATTAGCTTTCACAAAACCTGAAACAACCTTAGCATCGTTAGTCCTTGTGGCTTTTGCCTCTACCCATTTAGATACGTAATCCACGGCTAACAATATGTAAATGTTACCAAACGATGATGGGAAGGGACCCATAAAATCAATGCCCCATACATCAAAGATTTCACATACATGAATGGGGGTGAGGGGCATTTGATCTTTAGCTTTTAAGTTACCCGTTTTCTGGCATCGTTCACAAGATTTGCAAAACATATATGAATCAAGAAATATGCTTGGCCGATAAAAACCAGAATCGAGTACCTTATGTGCTATCCGTTTTGGGCCAAAATGCCCTCCACAAGCTGTGAGTGACAAAATTCTAGAATAGAAGGTACCTCACTCATGTCGACGCATCTTCTTATAACTTGATCGGCGCAATACTTCCAAATGTATGGTTCATCCCAAACATATCTTCTTGCTTCCTTTTTATCTTATCTTTTTGAGCACGGGAGAGATCGAAGGGAAAAGTATTTGCCACTTTGTAGTTTACAATATCGGCATACCAAGGAGTGGTGATTTGAGCAGCAAACAGATGTTCATCCGGGAATGAGTCATTTAAGGGCATTGGTTCCTCATTGTTTATGATCCTACTTAGGTGATCCGCCACAAGGTTTTCCTTTCCACTTTTGTCTCTGATTTCCAAGTCGAATTCTTGAAGTAAGAGCACCCATCTGATAAGTCTTGGCTTGGCATCCTTTTTAGTCATGAGATATCTTAAAGCTGCATGATCAGAATATACAATTACTTTAGTACCCAATAAATATTGTCTAAATTTCTCAAAAGCAAAAACAATAGCTAAAAGCTCTTTTTACGTGGTTGAGTAGTTGCTTTGAGCATGGTCTAAAGTTCTTGAAGCATAGTAGATCACAAGTGGCACTCGATCCTTCCTTTGACCCAATACCGCTCCTATGGCGTGATTGCTTGCATCACACATGATCTCGAATGGTAAACTCCAATCCGGAGGTTGGATTATCGGTGCACTAACCAATGACTTCTTCAAGGTATCAAAGGCTTGCTTGCATGCTTCGGAAAACACAAATTCTACATCTTTTTGTAGAAGCTCACACATCTTGTTATCTTAGAAAAATCCTTGATAAATCTTCGGTAAAATCCTGCATGACCAAGAAAAGAACGCACTTCGTGCACACTATTATGGTAAGGTAAAGATCTAATAACATCAATTTTTGCTTTATCAACCTCTAAACCTTTTGAAGAGACAACATGACCTAAAATAAGACCTTGATCAACCATGAAATGACATTTCTCATAATTAAAATAAGATTAGTCTCAATGCATCTTTTTAAGATCTTAGTCAAGTTTTCCAAACATTCTTTAAAAGAATTTCCATATACGGTGAAATCGTCCATAAACACTTCAATTATCTCTTCAACATAATCAGAAAATATGCTTACCATACACCTTTGGAACGTGGCGGGTGCATTGCAAAGCCCAAAGGGCATCCGCCGGTATGCAAACGTGCCAAAAGGACACGTAAACATTGTTTTCTCTTGGTCCTCCGGTGCAACGGGTATTTGATGAAAACCAGAGTACCCATCTAGGCAACAATAATGAGACTTACCTGCTTGTCTTTCCAACATTTGATCTATAAACGGCAATGGAAAGTGGTCCTTTCGAGTTGAGGCGTTTAGCCTTCTATAGTCAATACACACCCTCCACCCGTTTTGGACACGAGTGGGGACCAATTCACCTTGTTCATTTTCAGTCACAGTTATACCTGTTTTCTTAGGCACAACTTGCACGGGGCTTACCCATTTGCTATCGGAAATGGGGTAGATCATACCCGCATTTAGCAACTTTAGGATCTCCTTCTTCACAACCTCCATCATTGGAGGGTTCAATCTTCTTTGTGCTTCTCTTGTTGGCTTGTAATCCTCCTCCATGAGGATCTTATGCATGCAAAGTGATGGGCTCAAACCTTTTATGTCAGCTATGGTCCACCCAATTGCCTCCTTATATTGCTTGAGTGTGTTAACCAACTCCTCTTCTTCCTCACTTGTCAGCTTATTAGATATGATCCTGGCAAAGTCTCTTTCTCTCCAAGGTATGCATACTTTAGATGATTAGGGAGGGTTTTCAGTTCTAGCTCGGGTGCCTGTAAAATAGATGGAAGAATCTTTTGGTTAGTAATTGGAAGTTGCATCTTTGTGGTTCATACCTTGATTTCTTTTGTTCCTTCATGAATGTTACTACTTCCATCAACTCTTCCCCAAGCTTGAACTTTTCAGTAAGCTCTTTTGCTGTTACTTCATCAATGCTTCTATTTAACACCAATGCTAGAATATCATGGTTAGACGACTCAAAACAATTATCAGTTAAAGGTTCAATAACATCTAACCAATTCAAAGAAGAAACATCACTAGGATATTGCATGGCATCATATATATTAAAATGGATAACCTCACCATCGAATTCCATTGAAAGAGTGCCACTATAAACATCAATTTTTGTCTTTGCAGTTTTCAAAAATGGTCTTCCTAACAAAATGGAATTGAATTCGAGATATCATCATCTTCCATGTCTAAAACATAAAAATCAGCCGGAAATACCAACTCATTCACTTGGACTAATACATCCTCTAGTACACCTTTTGGGTATACTATGGAACGATCGGCCAATTGAATGACTACCCCGGTCCTCTTTAACGCTCCTACATTAAGTGTTTTGAAAATAGAATATGGTAGGACGTTAATAGAGGCTCCAAGGATGAGCATGGCTCGAGGTATGCTAAGATTCCCCAATTTGCAAGGAACCGTAAAGACACCCGGATCCTTACACTTTGGTGGTAATCTTTTTGTAAAACTGCAGAAATATTTTCACCTACCTTAACTGTTTCATTACCTTTAAGCTTTTTCTTAGATGTGCAAAGTTCTTTTAAAATTTAGCATATCTTGGAACTTGTTTTATAGCATCAAGTAATGGTATGTTTACCTCTACCTTACGGAATTTTTCCATAATCTCTTGTTCTTCCCTTTGTTTTTGTGTACCTTTCAGTCTTGAAGGGAATGGAGGTGGAGGTGTATACTTTGCTTTAACTTCATCAGATTTGGTTTGTCCTTCTTTTCCACATCTTTCTTCTCAACCACAATCTCTTCTTCCTCCTCTTGAATTTCAGGACCATCATAGCTTTTCCCACTCCTCAAGGTAATCGAACAAGCATTATGCTTGGGATTTGTTTCGGTTTGTGCGGGTAGCTTACCTTAGGATTCTATCTTGCTCACCGAGTTTGCCAATTGAGTTATTTGTTGCTCCAAGTTCTTGATGCTAGCCTTTGTTTCCTGCTGGAACGTGTGTGTGTTGGTTGCTAGATTCTTGACAATATCTTCCAAAGACATCCCTGAGTTCCCTGCTTGTTGTTGCTGTCGAGGCTGAAAGTTTTGTTGATTGTTTTGCATCTGAAATGGAGGTCTTTGATGGAATTGTGGGGGTCTTTGTGGATAACCAAGATTGGGTGGTTGTCCCAATTTTGATTATTTCTGGGGTGTTCATATGACCTTGAATTCTGCCCCGCATAACCTCCTATCGCTTGTGCCTCTTCAACATCTTCTTGAAGTGTGGGACACATATCCGTGGGGTGTCCAAATTGTAAGCATATTCCACATGCTCGATGTTTTTGCTCAGCTTCCTTACCTTTTGTGAGTTGCATTACAGCTTTAGTCAATTCAGTAAGTTGGCTTTCAATGTGAGGAGTGCTCACTTCTTTAACTGCCCGTGGCACATCATCATACCATCCGTCCTCTTGTGAGGAATGTTTGGTGTCTTCAGCTATGGAAGTTATCAATTCTCTGATTTGGGTTGGTGTTTTATCAAGTAAGGCTCCCCACTAGAGGCATTTATCAAACGTCTCTCTAGTGGTGCCAACCCTTCACAGAAGTATTGAAGTAGTTGATGTTCCGAGATGCCATGTTGTGGGCAACGAGCACATAACTTCTTGAATCTTTCCCAATAAGTATGCAAAGCTTCTCTTTTTGCTTGTTTAATCCCAATGATCTCCTTGCGTAGAATAGAGGCTTTGACTTCCGGGAAGTACTTGTCTAAGAACAGTTTTGCAAGATCAGTCCATGTGTTTACCGACCCCGGTGGTAGGTAATATAACCATTCTTTAGCCGAATCTTGCATAGCAAAGGGGAATGCCCTAAGCTTGATTTGATCTTCAGTAACGTTGTGTGGCTTCATTCCGGAACACACAACATGAAATTCCTTGAGAAACTTGTGAGGGTCTTCGTTCTCAAGGCCTCGAAAGAGTGGTAGCAAATGGATGAGACCGGATTTCAGCTCAAAGTTCACCATGGCGGGGTAGTTTATGCAGAGGGGTTTTGGGTAACATCATGTGTTGCCCATTGTCTAAGGGTTTATTCAGCTGGAGCTGCCATGATTGGTTCGGGTGAGGGTGGTTCTTGATGGGTAGGTGATTGTGGTGGAGTGGTGGATGTTTGTGAGGGTTGTGGTGATTCGGTTTCAGATTCCGATTCAGATTCACTTGACAAGGGTATATCTTGCCAAATGTCAGTGACTGGAGATGAATTAATGGGTGTTGAGGAACTTGCTAACTTCTTTCGGAGCTTTGCTTGTTTCCTTAACCTCTTTGCGGTCTTCTCTATCTCCGAGTCAATCTCAAGTGGTGTTCCTGTACGAAAAGATCTTGGCATAAAATGATAAGAATCGCCGTATCCCCGGCAACGGCGCCAATTTGTTGGGTGTCGAATCCAGCAAATAAATGATGAAAATGTGAACCTACCGAACACACACTGAGAATAGTATGAGCGTAAGTAGGGTTCGTGTCCTCAGGGATACGTGTCAATTATTTTATACCAAAAACGCTTTAGCACAGTTACTTTGATTGATTATGGACTAAAGAAGGTGGGGGTTTTAACTAAAACTAAAACTAAAAGTAAATAGCAAAAAGTATGAAAAATTCCAGCAAGCTGACACGGCCGTGTCAGAACTGTAAAGGAAATTCCACGCGGCCGTGTTAAGGTTCTGCCAGAAAAACGAAAGTTGACATTTTTTGTATTTTTTAATTATGAAAAAGATATTAATAAAGACGTTAATTAAATGGTGAAATTAATTCAAATACGAAAACTAATTCCAACACTAAGGTAATTTCTTGATTCGATTTGGCTTACGATCATTAACGATTACGGTGCAATGACTATTTTTAATTAATAATTTGTATCGTTACTAGACATCACGCCGTTCGGATATCCACTCTATCTAATGTCTAATCAATCGCAGTTCGTTGATTAGAGCCAACCCGCTACTCTAAGCTCACGCCGTTCGGATCTTAGCGTGCGGGTTGCAGTGATAGAAGTATCAATTATAATTAAACGCTCACGCCGTTCGGAATGCTTAATTAGATTGAATGACCCTATAATGAATTTGGACTCATAGACAAACCCAAAACATTATTTGTTCCTTGTATCAAAATTAAAACTTGATTAGGGTTTTAAAGATTGAAGAACTTTATTAGAGAAATTAATAAGTTGATCAGGTTTATTAACAATCTAATATATACTGGATTGGATCCGGGTTTAAGATCAAGAATCACGCAAACAAACCATTAAAATAAAAACGTCTCATAACCGTTTCACATAAGTTCAAACCAAAACATAGAAATTAAACCTTAATGTCGGAACTAAAAAGTGCCATAGCCGGACATGTTGGCTAGGTTAATCAAAACAAAACAAAGAAATAAACTTACTAAAGTAAAAACCAAAACAATCAGATGGGTGATTCGCGATTAATTGAGGAATCACAAAGATTCCTTTGGGTTCTTTTCTGCAAATCCCCTTGATTGATTCCTTCTTCTCCTTTTTGGATTGATGGCCGATGGTTTTCTTTCCTCCCAAGCAACCAATTCCTTTTATCTTTAAAACTCTCTTCCTCCTCCAATCAATTCTCCAATTTTTTTAGGTTTTAAAGTTTCAATCTTTATCCTCTTTTTTTTTTCAGCCATTAATTCCTATTAAAACAAAAATATACAAGAGTGGATTCCATCCTACTAAAACGTCTATTTTAAAAATACATGCAATTAATACAAATATATCCAATAATGCAACCTAAAATTACTATAATTTATGACTAAAATATAACTAACATGGAGGTTTCTGAAAATGTGAAAGTGATATGTTTTTCCTCTTTCAACTTATATGGAGAGGAAGAACTGTACAATTCACCAAAGTTACGTGGCAAAACCACAAACACCAAAAAACCCACTATTCATTCAAGTCCTTTATTAATATATAGGGTAATTTACTATGAAAAGTAGATAAAATTAAGCATATTCATTATTTCAAAATTTTATAAAACATCTATTTTAAAAGTCATAAAAGATGAAAAGTATAGTGAGCGGATCATGTTTTCAAAGGGGGTTGGGCAAATATTTATTAAAAAAATGTGAAAGCATATGTTATAAAGAGTAATGGCATAAACAATTCAAGCCGGCTCGCAAGTTACTCGAAAATTTTGAAAAATTCGAATAGAACCGAGCTTAAACGAGTTCAAGCTCATGATATGACTTGTTCGCTAAAATAATTATGTTAATAGTTAAAAAATATGTATTTATTAAAAGTAAAGAAAATTTTGAATTTTATAATCCAAACTATTGACTATAGCAATGTTAATCTCAACTAACAACCTGACAAGTATTAATTATAACTTTTGATTTTCTTACTAATAACAGTTTCAGTCTAAATATTGTTAACTTCATTAAGTTTTTATGACGTGGCACGTGACGTGACATGTAACATGAAGTATTATAAAATTAAAAATTACATATATTATATAATATTTTTTATGTCTTTTTATCTTTAAGCTACTGAACCATCGACAAAACATTACGTTGAATAACTTCATAAATGATCTTTATAAAAAAAGAATTGAGTACTATATTTTTTTTTAATTATAATTATATTATACGTCACGTCATGACCACGTCACGGTACGTCATAAAAACTAATAGAATTAATGAACAGCTAGAGTGTGATTGTTGTTAACAAGAACGTTGAAAGTTAAAAATATTGATCAATAGTTAATAGTTTGGATTATTAAAATCCAACTTTTAAAAATAAAAAAATAATAATTTATTATTAAATGAGCTGAAGCTGGTCAAGCTCACGCATGAAAGTTTTTTAACCACCCAAACTCAAACTTGAGTTTTCTAAAGTCAAAAAAATTATATTAAGTGTAATCATAATTAAAGGGTTATAATACATAGAGCACTTATGTAAAAGAGTGTTTAACTAATCTTAGACCATTAACAATTAAAAGAGTGTTTAACTAATCTTAGACCATTAACAATTATATTATATGACATAGACAAAGCAAAAATGATTTTTGATACAATGTATAGTGCTACTCATGTAAAAGAGTTTTAAACTAGATGTGTATTATTGAAGTTAAATATAATAGCATAATGTCCTAAATTTGAATATTTGGTCAAAAGAAATCAGTTTGGATAAATAATTAACAAGTAATAGATGATTACTCTAGATTTCTATACTATTATATTATTCATATCATAAAAAAAGGACAAATATATAGTTGAAGTAACAAGTTAGATATTAATTTTTTAAAGTAACTTGAAAAGCAATACTTTGTCGTTATTTTTTAAAAAACGACGACTAATCATTGTACAAGGCAGTTTAATAGAGAACCCTAACATAGGGAATTGGGAACACTATTAAGAGTTTTTGTCTTTACATGGATGTATATGTCACTTGGTCAGATTTTGAAATAATAAAAAAATTAGTATAATTGTTAGCCATCGTCTTTCGAAGTCGTCATATTTGATTTCAAACATCATAATCATATTTTTTTTTACTAGAAGTTTTATTGTCTTAGCAACAAAAACTTTAAAACACCATCATTAATACGATGGCAAACATTGCCTATTACATAAAATTAACATTGCCATCGAATAATAACAAGAATCTAAAACAGGATGCCAGTCTTCATTGTCAAGTATGCTTCATCCTACCATCGTGAACCTAGCTCGGCAACCTTTGAATTACCTGACATTCATACTAAATAGTCCGCTTTGTTAAATGAGTTCTAGTTTCTTTGAAACAGAAATGATTATACTTTGAAGGTCTATATAATCTTTGAGTAGTGATAATACCATGATTATCAATGACATATCATAACAGTGATGCAATGACATTCAGTGACATACCTTAACATACCACAAACATACCATGATGTAACCATATTGATTGAGATCTAGTCTACATGCTTGTACTAATACAAGACTCCATGTTTGCACAAGGCAAGACTCTTTAGACTATGATATGCATAAGGCAAGACTCTTTAGACTATGATATGCAAGGTAAAGAAATGAAATATTTTGCATAAGGCGAAACCCTAGTGGATGCTTAACAAGGCATAATTCCAGTGAAATGCCTGTAAAAGGCAAGACTCCAGTTACCATGTATGTATGAAGCAAAACAATCATATGCTTTCATAAAGCAAGAGTTCAATGACAGACTACCCATATTAGGAACATTTATACATATACATAACTTTGAATGACCTACACCCGACCCATATTATACAACATATTGACTTTAAGCAATCAGTCACATACTTTGAACTATTGACATTCTTTGATCTTTACTTACTATACAATATTCATTAGTCATTATATGAGTGAGAGTATCTTTATAAGAATAATGACTAGACATAGGCATCATAAACATGTATGCTTTAAACTAAGTCAATAATTATTTCTTTGAAACATTCAAAGTGTAGGGGTGACAAAGGTGTAAGGGTAGTTTCATCGTTACAAGGCTTTAGTGTGGTTACAATGGCATTGGTTCAATATGTGAATCTGATAAATGTCAACAATTACAGATGCTCCACGCATGGAGGTGTAAAAGGATACTAATTGCAGGGACCTTAGCTATCTTCTGGCTAAGTATCTAGTTACTATTGCTCTGGTTTGTTGTGGGGACTTGTGGAGGGTCACATAGTCAATTATACTCTAAGTATTGAATGTTGTAGAGGCATGAAATGCAACTACAAAAGTACACTTGTTCAGGATAAAACTAAATCTTGTTACGAAGGTGAGGGCCAGTTGCGAGTCATGGCTGATTACAGAGGTCTTTGAGGCTCATATAAACCATGTAAAATGCATACTAGGGCACTGACTTAGTTGTGGGGGCAGTGGTTACTTGTGAAGGAAAGACATGGTTACATGGAGACGGTGAAGGTTGCGTACGCTTTAGCGCCACTTACGGATGTGTAGACCTCTTGTTTGCCTATTGTGGACATCATATGGCGTATAATTAACATATTCATTGTACTTCTTTTAATAAAAATAACATTATATAAGGTTTCATACATAAACATTTGCATGCATGCACTAAATGTCTTAGAAGATAAGCCATAAAATCAAGCTATAATAATAATGGTAATGGTAATGGTAATAATAATGTGTTGTGATAGCTTGAAGATACAATGTTGAGATAGGTATAGACTATCATGAAAGCAGGTGGTCTCTATCTCGAGAAGATAACTCAACTTGTCCAAACCTCTGAGGTTAAATTAAGAAGGTTACTACTAAAGAGCTAGAGATGATGAGATGATAACAACAGCGATAGCCACAGCGATAGCAACAGCGATAGCAACAGCGATAGCAACAGCGATAGCAAAGCGATAGCAACAGCGATAGCAACAGCGATAGCAACAGCGATAGCAACAGCGATAGCAACAGCGATAGCAACAGCGATAGCAACAGCGATAGCAACAGCGATAGCAACAGCGATAGCAACAGCGATAGCAACAGCGATAGCAACAGCGATAGCAACAGCGATAGCAACAGCGATAGCAACAGCGATAGCAACAGCGATAGCAACAGCGATAGCAACAGCGATAGCAACAGCGATAGCAACAGCGATAGCAACAGCGATAGCAACAGCGATAGAACAGCGATAGCAACAGCGATAGCAACAGCGATAGCAACAGCGATAGCAACAGCGATACTAGTAGGCATAATAGTTACTAGTAGGCATAATAGTCGCAACAGTAGTAGCAACAGTAGTGGCAACAGTAGTGGCAACAGTAGTGGCAAACAGTAGTGGCAACAGTAGTGGCAACAGTAGTGGCAACAGTAGTGGCAACAGTAGTGGCAACAGTAGTGGCAACATGAGTGGCAACAGTAGTGGCAACAGTAGTGGCAACAGTAGTGGCAACAGTAGTGGCAACAGTAGTGGCAACAGTAGTGGCAACAGTAGTGGCAACAGTAGTGGCAACAGTAGTGGCAACAGTAGTGGCAACAGTAGTGGCAACAGTAGTGGCAACAGTAGTGGCAACAGTAGTGGCAACAGTAGTGGCAACAGTAGTGGCAACAGTAGTGGCAACAGTAGTGGCAACAGTAGTGGCAACAGTAGTGGCAACAGTAGTGGCAACAGTAGTGGCAACAGTAGTGGCAACAGTAGTGGCAACAGTAGTGGCACAGTAGTGGACAGTAGTGGAACAGTAGTGGCAACAGTAGTGGCAACAGTAGTGGCAACAGTAGTGGCAACAGTAGTGGCAACAGTAGTGGCAACAGTAGTGGCAACAGTAGTGGCAACAGTAGTGGCAACAGTAGTGGCAACAGTAGTGGCAACAGTAGTGGCAACAGTAGGGCAACAGTAGTGGCAACAGTAGTGGCAACAGTAGTAGTCAGTAGTGGCAACAGTAGGCAACAGTAGTGGCAACAGTAGTGGCAACAGTAGTGGCAACAGTAGTGGCAACAGTAGGGGCAACAGTAGGGGCAACAGTAGGGGCAACAGTAGGGGCAACAGTAGCGGCAACAGTAGCGGCAACAGTAGGGGCAACAGTAGCGGCAACAGTAGCGGCAACAGTAGCGGCAACAGTAGGGGCAACAGTAGCGGCAACAGTAGCGGCAACAGTAGCGGCAACAGTAGCGGCAACAGTAGCGGCACAGTAGCGGCAACAGTAGCGGCAACAGTTGCGGCAACAGTAGCGGCAACAGTAGCGGCAACAGTAGCGGCAACAGTAGCGGCAACAGTAGCGGCAACAGTAGCGGCAACAGTAGCGGCACAGTAGCGGCAACAGTAGCGGCAACAGTAGCGGCAACAAAAAGTAGCGGCAACAGTGCGCAACAGTAGCGGCAACAGTAGCGGCAACAGTAGCGGCAACAGTAGCGGCAACAGTAGCGGCAACAGTAGCGGCAGCAGTAGCGGCAGCAGTAGCGCAGCAGTAGCGGCAGCAGTAGCGGCAGCAAGTAGCGGCAGCAGTAGCGGCAGCAGTAGCGGCAGCAGTAGCGGCAGCAGTAGCGGCAGCAGTAGCGGCAGCAGTAGCGGCAGCAGTATCGGCAGCAGTAGCGGCAGCAGTATCGGCAGCAGTATCGGCAGCAGTAGCGGCAGCAGTAGCGCAGCAGTAGCGGCAGCAGTAGCGGCAGCAGTAGCGGCAGCAGTAGCGGCAGCAGTATCGGCAGCAGTATCGGCAGCAGTATCGGCAGCAGTATCGGCAGCAGTATCGGCAGCAGTAGCGGCAGCAGTATCGGCAGCAGTATCGGCAGCAGTATCGGCAGCAGTAACGGCAGCAGTATCGGCAGCAGTATCGGCAGCAGTATCGCAGCAGTATTGGCAGCAGTATCGGCAGCAGTATCGGCAGCAGTATCGGCAGCAGTATCGGCAGCAGTATCGGCACCAGTATCGGCACCACTATCGGCAGCAGTATCGGCACCAGTATCGGCACCACTATCGGCACCACTATCGGCACCACTATCGGCACCACTATCGGCAACACTATCGGCAACACTATCGGCAACACTATCGGCAACACTATCGGCAACACTATCGGCAACACTATCGGCAACACTATCGGCACACACTATCGGCAACACTATCGGCAACACTATCGGCAACACTATCGGCAACACTATCGGCAACACTATCGGCAACACTATCGGCAACACTATCGGCAACACTATCGGCAACACTATCGGCAACACTATCGGCAACACTATCGCAACACTATCGGCAACACTATCGGCAACACTATCGGCAACACTATCGGCAACACTATCGGCAACACTATCGGCAACACTATCGGCAACACTATCGGCAACAATAATGGCAACAATAATGGCAACAATAATGGCAACAATAATGGCAACAATAATGGCAACAATAATGGCACAATAATGGCAACAATAATGGCAACAATAATGGCAACAATAATGGCAACAATAATGGCAACAATAATGGCAACAATAATGGCAACAATAATGGCAACAATAATGCCAACAATAATGGCAACAATAATGGCAACAATAATGGCAACAATAATGGCAACAATAATGGCAACAATGGAACAATAATGGCAACAATAATGGCAACAATAATGGCAACAATAATGGCAACAATAATGGCAACAATAATGGCAACAATAATGGCAACAATAATGGCAACAATAATGGCAACAATAATGGCAACAATAATGGCAACAATAATGGCAACAATAATGGCAACAATAATGACAACAATAATGACAACAATAATGACAACAATAATGACAACAATAATGACAACAATAATGACAACAATAATGACAACAATAATGACAACAATAATGACAACAATAATAACAACAATAATGACAACAATAATGACAATAACAATAATAACAACAATAATAACAATAATAATGATAAAAATATAAATAATAATAATAATAATAATAATAATAATATAATAATAATAATATAATTATAATTATAATAATAATAAGTATTATTATAATAATTAAATAATTAATAATAATAATAAATATTAAAATACTAATAATAGTAATTAGTAATAATAGTATATAGTAATAATAGTAATAATAGTAATAATAGTAATAATTGTAATAATAGTAATAATAGTAATAATAGTAATAATAGTAACTAGTTGATTCCCGGCGCGTTGCGCCGGGCTTTTGTGTTACAATTTATACTCCTATACGAGTCAGACGTTCGCGTCTCGGTCAGACCCAAACAAACAGCCCCTTAGACTAAAGAGTAGCTGTTAACACAAACTGATCTGACCCGTTTTGACCCTTAGCAAAATGACTCGTTAACCAACCCGCCTCTTTGTCAAGGAACACTGAAATCAGTAACTTACGCAGTGGTCAGAACATCAGGATGCAGGTTGTACTCCCGAGCAAACACAAAAGCAATCGCCATCTTTAATTGGTATGACCTACATGAGTGAACATTGAAGTTATATAATTAATAACAAAATGATAAAAAGAATATTATTTTATCAAAGGTAATAATATACCTCCTTAAAGACAACATGTTCTTTGAGGATGTTTCTATGATTGACATGAGGTCTTTCCAGGTCATCTATAGGCCCAACAAAAACCAGTGATCATGAGTCAGCATTAAGGAAACAAAAAGATTTCAGAAATTTACAAAAAAAAAACTTACATTCAAGACATCCAATAATATCCATGATTAATTCATCACCAAAAATTTTCTCAAAGATCTGAGGGCTGTTGAGTCTGATCCCTTTGACAATTTTGTATATCATGTGAAGGCCTTCCTTGTTTCCAAATCTTCGCATACTCTAAACAAATCCATTAATTTCCGAAGAAACTTTGCTGTTCACATCATTCATTTAAGCATTAAAATTGATATAATAAATAAATAAATAAGAAAACTACTATGAACTGTAACTGAAATTTATATAGACAATTCTGTATATTATTCTTGAGTAATAATTAACAACTAATAAGAATAGCATACATCATGCAGTATGAGCTCTGTCACACACAACTGATCTGTAACACTACTATCAACCACAACCTGCAACACAAAAACCAATCAACACCATCTTCACTAAACAGATCATATATTTGAATATATAGTTTTAAAAGCCCAAAAGAATGCATTTAACTCTGGACCTTAAGTATTTTAGGAAGTGTTGATAACTCTACTGCAGGTAACTCCCTTATGAATAGGCCGGTTCTAGTTATGTTTTATCTATAACGGGTCAAATGGGTAAACCCAAACAAATTGCTAACACGGAAATGCTTGATGGTCCAAAACTCCAAGTCTCCCGATGTGTATTTTTAGTGCATGCAACCTCCTATACTGATTTAATTAAAAAAATAAGTAATTATTGCAATATAGTTTTCTAATCTTTATACCACAAAATGTCAGTTTTTAACTTTTTTGGGAAAAAAAAAGCTACCGATAAAGTGTTTTAGGTCAACCCCACCCAGCCCGTTTCAGCTCGTATCAAAAATTACTTGTTTTGATTCATTTGCACCTTACCCGACCCCCTTATGTTTGGAAAAAGAATCAAGAAAGATACTGTATAAGAAAAGATATGCATTTTGCCAAAAATATGCATTTTGACTTTGTTTGATCAAATACTTTTCAAACAAATATTGAAATGAATCATATTATCAGTTGATCAGCAAATAGTCTCAAAAATCATGGTTCTTGCTAAAAAATATCAAACATGGGTATGAAATCATCTTAAAAGCTTAGAATCTGCAACAATTTGATTTCCGAAAAGTTGAAGCATAAACCATTTTGTAAAATTTTATCTTTTCTTTTCACATCATATAAATAAGACCCACAAACAAAACATTATATCACATCTTTATGCAACTTGAGATACCTTCATCAAGGTTCTAATTTCATCCTTCTTCGGTGGATCAAAATGAGGCCCAGGCAAACGCTTATTGATATCACTACAATCAAAGACAATCAAGTGCATAAGTAACCCCATACCCTCACATTGCCCCCCGAAAAGCTAATATAGAAATACAAGATTTGGCATAAAAAGCAATGATCTCACTTGTACACAAGTAACACAGCAATGTATAAATCTTCAAATGTCATATTCGCCCTCCCGGTATCATTCTTGTATAATCAAAAAACCTTGTCACTTATTTTTCTTATCTGCTTTTCTCTCCATTGCTTGCCTACACAAGTGTTGAAATCATCATCTTTTCAAACAAAAAATCTTCAATTTTACAGCAATCAAGCTAATTCATGTCTTAAAACACCATAAACAACTTCATTGTAACCTATAAATTACAGAGATCACAAAGCTTCCAACAACTAAATCAGCTAGAATATTTTACAAAATTAGAATTCACACTCAACATCAAACAAAACAAATCTCATCAAATTCGAAACAAACCTGCAACTGCAGATCCATACCTACACAACTTAATCAAAACATCCACCAGCAGCTGGTAGAAATCATTCACCGCGGTTTCTGATTCAGTTGATACAAGGCAGGAACCGTATCCTCCAAAACAAATAATCCATTCATCCTCAACCCTAATTCACCTCCAACGGTGCAAAAGCACAAAACTGCCATCATCGACACGCCGTTTCCGACCTGTACTTCAATCGAAGCTTACCTGAGGCGCCGTGAAGCACATCAAAGACAACGTAGTGTCCAGAACAGCCCGAAACACCCTCTTTCGCCTCTTTCGACTTGCAGTACTGCTCTTCGGCAGCTCGAATAGCATCCATCTCCAACGCTTCATAGTGATCTGGACCTCGTCGTCCTTTCTCGGTGAGGGGTGCATGGGTGCAAATCGGACCTCCTTGGTGGTGGTGGTGAGAGGTGGGAGACGATGGGGCTGCGATTTGGGTGGGGGGAATTGGAGGTGTGGTGTGGTTTAGGGTTTGGGATCCTCCACTTGTTTCATCGTCGAGTTCATCGTCTTCATCATCGACCGACCTCCTCTTTCTCGAGCCCTCTCCAGCTCCTCTGTCTTGTAATGGTTGTGATGGTGGTTTAGGGTTTTGATTTTGAATACTGTTACCACCGACATTTTGGATTAATAAGAATAGAAATAATAGTAATAATAGTAATAATAGTAATAATAGTAATAAGTAATAATAGTAATAATATAATAATAGTAATAATAGTAATAATAGTATATAGTAATATAGTAATAATATTAATAATAGTAATAATAGTAATAATAGTAATAATAGTAATAATAGTAATAATAGTAATAATTGTCACACCCGGCCTCTCACACCAACAATATTGTCCGCTTTGCCCACGAGGAGGATCTCACGTTTGCTTTTGGTTGCCCGGGTGAAAACTTCCCAGGGAGGTCACCCATCCCTGGATTGCTCCCACCTGAGCACGCTTAACTGTGGAGTTCTCTCTCATCCACAGCCAATACGCCCAAAACGCGTTGTTGATATTAGAGGCAGACATTCCTTATGAACCAGGAATCTCTCCTGTCCACGGCCGATGTGGGATATGTGTAGGTGTCACAAGCACCTCCTGTTTGGACTCATCGTCCTCGATGAGCCCGAGAAGTCACCATCCTTGGTGAGGTATGTCCCACACCCCGAACGGCACAGGAGTGGCTCTGATACCATTCTGTCACACCCCGGCCTCTCACACCAACAATATTGTCCGCTTTGCCCACGAGGAGCTCACGGATTTGCTTTTGGTTGCCCGGTGAAAACTCCCAGGGAGGTCACCCATCCCTGGATTGCTCCCACCTGAGCACGCTTAACTGTGGAGTTCTCCTCTCATCCACAGCCAATACGCCAAAACCGTTGTTGATATTAGAGGCCAGACATTCCTTATGAACCAGGAATCTCTCCTGTCCACGGCCGATGTGGGATAGTGTAGGGTGTCACAAGGATCTCAGATAAGCATCAGTTACACCAACACAGTAATTACAAAACATAACATTAAGTAATTAGTTGTTTAAATCAAACATGAGTGTTTCAGACTTGCGGAAGCGTTTCAAATATAGAAATCAACAGTGAATCGTTTCAACATGCGTTTCAACCATAAGAATTAATAGTGTTTTACAAATTAAACAGTTGTGTTGTGATGTATGCCATGCATGCATCCTAGCTGAGTTCTTAATCTTGTGCGTTTCTGTGACCTGAGAAAACATGCTAAAATGGTCAACATAAAGTTGTGAGTCCACAGGTTTTAATCAACAAGAAATGTACCAGAAAGCGTTTCATATGTTTCATCAACCAGAACTGTGTCAGAAAATGCGTTTCACATGGTTAGTATATAAAGCATATCGATAGGTCGCGAGCCTATAAACAAGTTAGTTAGTGTTTCAAACCGAAGCTGACTGTGTGGTTTTAGTGCCTTTCCACCACGTCTTAACCGACCGTGGCAATCGTTACAGGTCAATTTAGCACCCGTTCGACCTCTAATCAAGCTAGCGCGACTAGCCCGGGCGGGGTTTGTCAGACCCAGTAGTACTACTCAAAATTACCTCGCTATCGTGTTACTAACGGTTTG